>JACCPG010010370.1:0-33889 GCA_016069955.1 Drepana arcuata | reverse complement strand
GGCAGAGGAAGGCCACGTTCCAACTACCTGGATCAAATCGATCGGACTCTCAAGGACGGGAACGTTAAGAGTACTCGAAACCGACGAGAAGAGAAGTAAGGCATAACGGGTTTCCCGTTCGAATTCGGAGCTGCCCGACTGGGGCAGGACTTCCACCTTACAGAAGTCCGTAGCCAAATAACACAATTTTTTGTGTTGTGTTCCTACGCGGTGAATAAGGTTACCAGTAATGAGCTTCTTGGGGAGGGGGGAGGATTGTTACATTGTGTTGGAAGAAGAGGGATTAACCCATTATGCTGCCAACACACTATAACTTTCCGAACACAGAGTGGTAACGCGCAAGTGATACTTCGGTATCGTGAGCGTACATAGGCAACGGTAACCGTTTCCCATCAGGTGGGCCGTATGCTTGTTTGACACTCTTGTTGTATAAAAAAAAAGAAGGGCATGTATGAAGAGACTGATGAATGTGGACGAAGCGAAAGAGGTATGTAAGTCTAGAGAGAACTGGCGCTCTATACTCTCTGCCTACCCCGTTAGGGACTTGGCGTGATGATATGTTTGTATGTATGTACTCATTAACGAATAATGGAAATAATAGTCTTTATCTATAATTAAAACCGCCAAAGGATTATAGTTAGCGCACTTTATCAGCACACCTGCATCGCATGTGTGCTGCACTGAGAAGTGTTGTGTCCTTCTGTGCTGGCAGAAGAGAGAGAGAGTGTAACGCTTCTAGCGCACCGTTTCTCCGATGATCATCAACGAAAGAAACATAAAAAGAAAGTATCGTTATTTTACACCATGCGCCAACGCACAGACATACACCTACGCGCATCTGATATTGCATGCATAAATACAAACTTGAAGTGGATTTAAGTTGACTTTGCCCTACGACACTGAACAGTACGTGTACTGTGGTTAGCGTTAGCATACAATCAAACAAACTTGGGCATAAAGGACAACACTTTAAATGCAGGGCCATATATCGTCGCTTGAAATTTGCATATCGTACGAGAATACAAATTGCCATAGAGTAGTTTTGAAATGAATAAAAAATACATATACGATAATATTCAGCTACTAGCTGTACCCCGGTTTTACTTGCATTAAATGTATATATGTATTTCTACGCCGTTCAAGCCTTGGGGAGTACAATATCCAACTATACATATAAGCCTCTTCAATCCATCTATGGACGAAAACCACATTATAATCCGTGGCGTAGTTTAACGGATCTAGGCATACAGATGGCGGGAAGCGACTCTTTCTTATATCCTAGGTAAAGAATTTAGTAAAATATTACTTCCTGATATTATTTGGTTTATTCCTTCTCTTGTACCGACGAGCGTGTATGAAGAGACTTATGAGTATGGACGAAGTGAATGATGTATGTAAGTCTAAAGAGAACTGGCACTCTATACTCTCAGCCTACCCCGTTAGGGACTCGGTGTGATGATATGCCGTATGTATGTTTGTATAGTTGAAGGCGCAATACATTTTATTATATACTTTTCCGTGCCGTGGTGGCCGAGTGGTTCGAGCAGTTGCCTGCGACGCAAAGGTCGCAAGTTCGAATCCCGACTGTACCAATGAGTTTTTCTAAACTTAAGTACAGTGATTAGTCACACCACGAACTTTACGGTGAAGGAAAACATCGAGAGGAAACCTGCATACGTCTGAGAAGAAATTCGAAAGGCGTATGTATAGTCGTGCTTGAGTAACGGCGATGGACTCGCCATCTGTCACGTTGGCACCTAATACCTCTGGCGGAAAGTGGGTGTGTGGGTATTACCTATACACCTCTGCCTACCCCTTCGGGGACCCTTGTGGGAAGGCGTGAGGATATATTATTATTATTATATTATTATTATATATATACTTTTCATATGATATTCCATCCAAAATAACTCATTTACAATAATATAATATTCCTCATGCACGCAGCAAAACACGTGATCATTGGTATATCAGCATAATTCCTTTTTTGTCATCTGTCACTGGAATTGACAGCAAAAAAACTGTCATCGTTGATAAGTAGATTTTAAGTTGAATTGGGTAGTACTTAGCGCAATAGTTGACAAAAACTTGATAAACTTAATGCGTAGGTTTTGATTGAAGTGCCATTTCCGTGAGTGATAAACATGTTGACAGATAAAACTTGGGTTTTGGTGTACACGTGTTGCCAATTATATGTATTTTTATCGTAGGCACTGGTGTAATAACATCCACTTAACACATGCATTTTATTAAGTGCCAAAATGACAGTACATCGCCGTCTCTCACAAGCGTGCTATCTTAGCATCTTTGAATCGTCTCAGTCGCAGGCTCCTCAAATTATTTATTTTCCTTAACCGTTTGTTGTCTGATAAATTGCTGTAGGTACGTGAGATTAGAAAAAGCATGGGTACAAGGGGAGACTGGATTCTGAATTTGACTGCTATGAAATTCACTTCAATATTGCTTTGGCGGTCATATCGAGTATTAGTAGTAGCTCTTCAATGCAACTTCTCGTTGGCACTAGATAACCAAGAAAAAAAACAATTGCCGATCGCATCGACAGTCAATTGGTTCGATTCCCACGTGATGAAACTAGTACCGATATGTTCTGGCCAATCAAGTAAGCCAAATACTTATTATAATATAAAAAATATTAAGATTTTTATTGAATGAATGTGGACGAAGCGAAAGAGGTATGTAAGTCTAGAGAGAACTGGCGCTCTATACTCTCTGCCTACCCCGTTAGGGACTTGGCGTGATGATATGTATGTATGTATGTAAGATTTTTTTTGTGTAAATATTCATTGAAAACAACATTTAAACACATGGACTGGTTTTGATTGGGTCACCGTAGCGCTAGGTATAAAATAATCCTTCCTAATTTAATTAATATAAGCACGGGTAACAAAAAAAAGAGGGGTGGGCGTTCTTTTTTTTTTTTGGTCTTTAGGTAATTATAATTTTATAGTTCTATAACAACAAGAATGTTTCGTATAACCACATTATCACGCAAACAGATTTTACAAGACCAATTTAAATTCAAATATTGCTGTTTATAATTGAACAGAACCCTAAAACAATGTTTTGAATAATACAGCCGTGATGTCTTTAATAGAATATAGCTCGGCAGATAACACATTGGCCTCTCTTTTTCTTCATATCATTCCCTTGATAATAAAGACTAAGCATGCGTAGAGATGACTTCTATATTCAATACCGGATAGAACTGGATACTTTACAGACCTGTGATTAACCAATTGCGGAAAAGAATAATAATAAAATTATTCTTCCGATATTTCGTCTAACTCAAGGTAAGTTGTACACGTACTAAAAGTGACAGATATGTTATAATTACCCAAATACATGCTGCGTCCCGCGATTTGTCCACATTTTACAAGCCAATGTTTTTAAGCTAAAATGTAACCTGCTTTTTATACCCCTTAATGTAAGAAAAAAGTCATGATGATAAATTGAATTATGAAGACAAGGAAGCTTCAGAAACAAACTCACTATCATATTTGTAATTTATACTTATATTAATTATGTTAGTCACGTCTAGATCTTTGCCGACATTTAATGCAAAAATTACATTAGTGCATATACAAAAAAAAATACAGATAAGAATAATTATTAGCGGCATCAATTAGCGAAGAAGTTACTTTTATATAATTTAATTAATGTAGCGCATTAATAAGAATAATTATGATGTTTCTCACACGACCAGTTGCGCAGCATCATCTTAACATCCAACGTTACAATATCATCACTTGATTAAGTTTGACAAGCCAACAACGAGTAATTAACACTAATTCAATTAACCGCTAAATATTAATCAAATCATAAGATAATTTTTAACAATGGGCAAAAACTATAGTAGCCTTTTTTGTCGCGTCTGCGCGATAGTCTTTGGTACAAGTTCATTGGCCCGGAGTTATGCCACTCCCCCTGCGGTCGCACTGATGCTGCGTAATTAGTCTCATCTCAAACAATGTTGATGCTGCCACGTGTTTCATATACATTGAATATTATATGCGCTAGGTATCTTAATATTGACCTTGTGAGACGGCAATGTAAATTAATTTTCATATATACATCGCTGTAGCACAAGTTCCTAGAGGACAGTAAGTGTATTCTATATTCACCCTCACTTTTCCTGATGGAGACCATCTCCTGGCCTGTATCTCCTTCAAAGTAACTGGCTGTTATGATGAAGAATGTAAGATGCATACATTATTTACCTTGTAGGAAATATTTTGAACCAAATCTACCTTTGGAAAAAATTGTACCTACATCTTTATATATATATTTCTTCTGTGCGTGTTTGTGTCTCTGATCTGCTCCTTAACGGCAGGACCGATTTTAATGAAATTTTCCGTGTGTTTTCAGGTGGATTCGAAAATAGTTTAGTTCTTCAATTGGACCCGATAGGTGGCGCTATGATCTTGTTGCAGGAAATTATATTTTTATCTGGGCGAAGCTGGCGGGACTGCTAGTCACCGAGTCCCTTAAATAGTACTTAAAGAGAGTAGAACGCCAGTTCTCTCTAAACGTTACTCTAAAAAAACTCTTAGCTTCATCAAAAAAGGTAGTGGGGACGTGGTTTTTTGCCTTTTCTTTTAGACAGTTCAAAATCTCACAATTCAAAATCTATACTAAAATTATCTCTCTCTCTCTCTCTCTCTCTTGGTCTCTCTCTTTAAGGTTCCTGTCTAGGTCGCTGAATGATTTATGATTAAACTACTTTTCAAAATCACACCTTGAACGCAATTAAAAATAATGTGAAGTGTTTTCGGAAGAACTAAAACCGCTAAATGTATCTTGATCACCGAGATATCAAGTACCGATACTTATGTATATCTATGACATTAATCAGATAAACTGGAATACTAAATATATTTACCATTACCACTGACATTAAGCAATAGGTAATTGAGCTCACTACTTGATTTGAAAGGAAGCCATAATTATTATCTATGTATGTAATAAAATTATGATATATCCTCACGCATTCCCACAAGGATCTTCGAAGGGGTAAAGGTGTATAGGTAGGAGCCACACAACAACTTTCCGCCTAAAAATTTTAGGTGCCATTGTCTCAAGTACTATAGCTTACTCATAGCCTTTGAGTTTCTTCTCAAACTTAAGCAGGTAAAGCTCGTGGTGTGACTAATCACTGTAATATGTCTGAATTAATCAGAAAAACTCATTTGAAAAAGTCAGGATTTGTACTTCCAACCTTTGTGTTGCAGAAAACTAATCGAAGCACTCGGCCACCACGGCTCTTGTAATAAAATTAGCTGTATTATTATATACCAAACAGGTAAGCAATACATAATATTCGTATGACATAAAACCTTAGCGAAATCACTGTAGGTATTTCAGGTAAAGAACTCATTGGTACTGTTAAGACACAAACTCACAGGCGAGCCTTAAACTCGTAAAATAATAAAGTAAAGTTGTTGTAAGTTGGAGGGAAATTTGCCCCTCCAATCTATATATATCCCATTCCCATCCCATTTTTTAACTGACTCATCACGAAATCTCAGGAACTGTAAGGCCGATTGACTTGAAATTTGGTAGGAGTATTCCTTACGCGGTGTAGAGGTTAGCTAAGAACGGATTTTATGAAACTCCACCGGCAAGGTGGAACGCGCGGGGGTGTTAAATATATGGAGGCCATAGTTGAAAAACGTGTAATTTGTTTACTTTTTCACCCGGGCCAAGCTGGGCGGGACAGCTAGTGGGGTATATGCGACCAACTCCTTTACAATACCACCGTATTGCTCATCTGCTTCGGGATTATCATGGTCTTGTTCACCGACTGCGTGGAGCCACCATTGTGGAAGGACATCGTGAACATTTGCGACATGTGTCATTAATTATTATTTTGTAATTATCTAACCATACTTTTTTATTACAGAGTTTTCCTGGCACTGAACTAAACACTCGTATGTAAATGCATGTGAAAAAGAAATCAACTAAAATTCCCTTATTTATGGGAGATTAACTCGAACATCAACACCGAGGCCTGCGGTGGGGATAAAGGACCGAGGCAATATCAAGTTATAAAAATTTATTCCGCTGAGCTTCGCCAACGGAATGGGCTAAAAAATATCCCGCAATATTTCAATAATTAATAAATCACAAATCCGTGAAATACGTGTCCATGGCCCCCCATTTGTCACGAGTGTGAGTAATCGTTCGCTGCATTGAGTTATTATTTTCGGCAGGAATTTAATTCGGACTAACAATATCCTTCGAGTTACGATGACATGTGCCACCCGTGCGACTGGTAAAGCCTTAAATATAGGGATATTGGAATCGTATATCATACAATCACGTTGTGATATCATTGGTACCTTGAACCAACCAAGTTATAGTCAATAAGATTGGCAGCATCTATTGGAAGTGTTAATCGCTTACCATCAGACGCGTAAATAAAATAATATCCGCACGCCTTCCCACAAGGGTCCCCGAAGGGGTAGGCAGAGGTGAGTAGGTAGTACCCACACACCCACTTTCCGCCAGTGATATATTAGGTGCCAACGTGACAGATGGCGAGTCCATCGCCGTTACTCAAGCACGACTATACATATGCCTTTGAATTACTTGTCAGACATATGCAGGTTTCCTCTCGATGTTTTCCTTCACCTTTAAGCTCGTGGTGTGACTAATCACGGTACTTAAGTTCAGAAAAACTCATTGGTATAGTCGGGATTCGAGCTTGCGGTCTTGGTGTCGCAGGCAACTGCTTGAACCACTCGGCCACCACGGCTTTAAATAAAAGTAAAGCTATGTATATTAATGCGATGTATTTTTGTCAATGACGTAAATTATGCCCTAAGGCATACGTTGTCACTTTATAATTTCCCGGATGTGAGGTTCTTTCTGGATGTATCGATTGATGTGACAAGTTAAGCATCCCCATACGGGGATAATGCTTGGACGGGAACCATGATCACTTCTAATTGACGAACGAATTAAAATTCCGGATAAATATTAGCAAAAAAAAAATTTTGCGATCTAAGATATGGAAAAGTAAATATATAATATATATTTTTTCTGAAGGTATATACTTCAACCGGTTAAATTTGATACTTAATTACTTTTAAAACAGCCATAAAATGTAACCTTAGTCATTTTGAATACATTAAAATGTCATAAAACATTTACAATATACAACACATTAAATAGTCTTGGTGAAATATGAAATGGTGTAATTTATAGATGAATCATTTTTAGCTTATTCAATTAGCTTTTTCAACCAAAAATATGAGACATTATGTCTATCTATTACTGCTAAACGGCATGGCCATACGGTTTGAATAATCACCTCTAAATTCTATATTCCTGGTTCAAATCTTACTTAGCTGAACTGTCAAGGAAAAATATCGCATCGTTTCGGAAGTTTGGTTCTTTTTTAGTAAAAAAATCCCTGAATTAAAAAAATTATCTGTTACTGTAAATTAATCTCCCTTGCCATATTAACTACATCGGAATCCGTTCAGCAGTTTGCACGTGAAAACGCAGACGTACAGACTCACATACCCACGTATGTAATTACTATAGGCTTACAGCTAAAACAGTAATTTAACACTGTTAACCGTCAACGTGCCAGTATCACTTATCTGTAGCTGCACAGATAATAAATACCAGAGATTTATTCGCGAGCAGAACTTGAATCATTGCGTTCGACGACTACGGCGACAATATACAATATAATTATGTATTTAGGGTGTGGGCTTAAAGGCAAGGGAAAAAAAACTTGTAAACAAATTTTGCAAACAAACTGGCATTATAGCTAATTTAAGGAACCTTCGTTTATACACATAAGAATAATAAGAATAGAAAATCAGAGAGATACGATAATCAACGGATTTGAACATGCTATTCCAATGCTAGCCATTCATTAATGGTATAGGACAGATATTCCGCCACCAAGAAGTATCTATATGCTACCAATCAGGAACTACTTGCCACCAATCAGTCCCTAATTTCCACCAAAGAGTACCACATTGCCACCACGAATAATGTAATATCAATATATTGCGTGTGTAGGTAATAGTTCTGCATGAAATTAGATAGAATAGCAAAATTACACGTATGAAAGAAACAATCTTACATTATTCTTCGCTTAAAAAGTCTTTGAATAAGAACATTATAAATGTTAAAAAGGTTTATAAAAGTATGGAATAGGTAGAAGTTACTGTTACAAATGTTGATAGACGCAAACGGAACAATCACGCAATCTTACGTTCGCAAGAATGAAAAAGGTGTTCCTTTTTATTCTTGTCAAGTTCTTGATATGATTTAAGGTTAATAATATCTTCACTATTTATTCGCGTATATATCAAAATAGCTCAACTTAACAGTTTTCAAAAATGTAATTAGTTAACCTTCGAAAACCTACCATATACCTAAAATCCAAGGTCGAAATTCCACCGTTGGCACCCAACTTGAATGCTATATGAATGTAATCTTTAATTCTAGTACCGCCTCGCTTTATAAAATAAGCGATTAGAATGAGCGACGGCGAGCCTGGCTTTGCTGGTTAGTACATCAATCACGCATGATGGTCATAATATATGATGTAAACATTATTTTTGCCTGGGCTTTGACTCTGCGATTTGTAATTTGTAAAATCTTTGCAGAGATAAATAGGAAGGATAATTTTGAATTTAGATTGTAAAGATTCGTCAATTGTTTCGAGGTTAAAACATAAATAACTTTTTAGCTATCTTTCATCTCATGAAGAATAGAGCTATAGAGAATAGAGCTTTACTTAACAACCAGTTAGGAAAGTCGATTGAGTCGTGTGAGCATTAATAAAGTATTCACGTTCAGGCTTGGTCTCGCTAGACTTGCATACGCCTAAGAAGTTAGAAGAAACCTCTGTGTCAGTTTAATAGACACATCTAATCAACTTCAAAGACTCCTGCTCTTACTTCATACTTACTGCTATACAGTCCCTGGTGGGTAAGGTAGTCTACACAATGGGCAATTCTATTTTTAACTTCAGCTCAAAAGTTGATATCAATTTGTCACATTTATCGATTATCGATTCAGTTCAAATATTTTCTAAATATATTAGTATTTACGGCAAGACTTACGGTCGTATTTTCGCCGGCAAACATTAATCTAGCTACTTAGCACGTGCTTACGTTAAAGGTACACGTTTAAATTCATTAATCCACCCCGCTTCGCTGTCAGGGCTGACTGACGCACCAATAATCGGATCTCAGACTAAAGGCTAGAGTACACTGCCTCTGTTATATTCAAAATCATTCTTACTGAGTATTACTGACCAAAGTAATCGATCCGAGTAGTCGCATTCGAAAGTTCGAATCTCAACTGTACCGTTGAAGTTTTCTGAACATACATAAGTACAGTATTTAATTACACAACTCGCCATCTGTCACGTTGGCACATACCTACACATCTCCCGCGAAAGGAGGGTGTTATATATATATATCCTCACGCCTTCCCACAAGGGTCCCCGAAGGGGTAGGCAGAGGTATATATATATAATTATAATATATGTAATTACTTAACGGAACAGGATGAAATTTGGCATAAAGATAGATTATCATTTGTAGTAACACACACACGAATAATATATTTTATTCCACAAATAGCATCCAGAGCAATTGAACATTACGCAGATGAAACAGAGCGTGTTCGTTAAAAGCTGGTCACTACCATATTTTTTTTTTATTCGTCTGTATAAGGGCAAGCGGTAACCACCGCCTATGTACGTTTATGGTTATCTCAAAGTTCTAAGGTATCTCAATAATGTATGTTTATATTTCGATCTCAGATGAGGTGATGTTCCGTACCAACCCTAATGTGAGTGAGCCTTAACTGTCCAATTGTGTTCAGATAAATTGATCTTACAGTTACAAGTCAAATGGTCAATTCATACAAACATACATTTAATGGCGTTATAATTGGTCTCGTCGCGGACAAAGAGTTTAATTTTACTTTGGATACGCGTCGGTTATGTCGTGAGAATGTTTGACATTCGCATCGCCTAAAATATACTTATGTACATATCAGGTTTCATATAAACACTAATCGTGCATATCATTGAATCGCCAGTTCTTCCGACGTTTACAAATCTCTTCTGCTTCATCCCCATTTGTCAGTCTCTCCATGCATGCTTGCATGTTTCGACTTACACTGTACTTCAAGTTTACAAGGGAGATCTTTTAAGAGGATATGTATTGCCACAGTTGAACGCTTGAAATGAGAGATCCCTTTTATAATATAAATTAATAAAAGTATTCCAACTTTACCATTTTCACCAACACAACACCAACACAATTTTAACAAATAACTACACTTGATCAATAGCCATCAATTGGAAAAACTCAGAAATACAATTAAAACGCCGTACCAAACACTCGACAGTTATTATGAATCGTAAAATATTATTTAACAATCGTTAATTGCATAAATCGACGCCATAATCGGTTTGGATATTCACAAACATTGTATCGATATTGGAGGTAACTTTTCGACATTTAAATTGGTTCTAACAAGCGATTAAAATCGTAATAAAAATATTTCTTAAGACAGTTTTATGTCACCAAGCACACTGGTTACCTAGACTGTTATCTGTTAAGAGAATCGGCACTTAATGCGTATGATTTACGGTTTATATCGTTTTTTATTGTTGTATAATAGTTTGCTAGATCGCAATATGAAGAATGCATTCAGTTACTGGCATGTTAATCGGATTGCATTATTTATAGTCGTTAATATGGTGAATTGAAAAATATGGTTTATTCACTACCTGTAGGACACTATAATCCGGGTTATCAGGTAAATTAAATCTTATTTTAAAGAATATATTAAAATGACCAATGTAAGACCACGTACGACAAATGAGATTACACACAATCACGATATATTTGCATGCATATATTTGTGTGCGGTGTTATAAATTTGCGCTGAAATCCTTAGAGTTATTAAGTCGCAGTAGAAATATAACTGATTGTGACAGACCCGCAATTTTTCTACCTCTCCAGTAATTACAAGCAAAGAAGTAAGAACTGTTTACCTTAGCACTTAAACTCACAAGGCCGAACACCAAAGCCCAGGAAGCGATTAAACTATCTGGTTTGTTTTATAGCAGTTGTAAAATAACTATAAAGAAGCTTTACATTTTCCTGACTTACTTGTGAATTAACGCATAAAACGTAAAGTGCGCTCTTGTCTAAGCTCGATTTTCCTTCCACGAAGGTTCATGCCGCGGGATGAACTCACAGATGAGGTTTAATGTGTATCATATAGTTATTCAAGAAGGATGTGAAAATTATTTTAGCAGCGACAATAGTCGTGTTCGTGGTGGCATTGTAGGTGACAGATAACAGATAACGAGAGAGAATAAAGACTATACATAACGCCTTTGGATTGTTTCTCAAACGTATGCAGGTTTCCTCTCAATTTTTTCCTTCACCGCAAAGCTCGTGTTGTACAAGTTCAGAAAAACTCATTTATGTAGTCGGTAACTCATCACGAAAAGGCGCCTAAAATAGTTTACCTTTACCTTATTCGCACGATTCTTATTTAAAACTAGATAATAATTAAATTAAGTTCATTTGAACTAAATGCTTAGCGCACTTTGAGGGTAAATGTATCGTTTGTTTAAGCTGCGCTTATTTGTGCTAGCACAACAAGCTGTCCACACAACACCTATTCAAGTTAGAACACAGTTCATATTGCCTGGTAGTCCTACAACGCATTGTAGCCTGGGGCACTATTCAGGCTACTTATGAAATACATTTTGCCAAAAGTATGGGTAATATTGGTAACACTGCGACCTATAAGGTGAATAATGTTTGAGAAGCTTTGCATATGTATAAGTTTATATTTAAATATGTACATATTCATTTATTAACAATACTATTATACACATTTTTTTTATTATTGATTTTAATTATACATAAGGCGCGAGGATATATATATACATATTTATTTTTAGCCGTGGCTGAAGAAATCTCTGGAACATCTCTACTAACCAGTCCCAACTTTAAATAGGTGAAAAAATTATATCTAATAAGATATACTATACTATCTTCACGCCTGCCCACAAGGTTCCCCGAATATGCAGAGAGTACCCACACTATATATTCTATACTGTAAATAACCCTGGTGTTGCAAGCGTCCGTAGGCGGCGGTAACCGCTTACCATCAAGCGGACCGCATGCTTGTTTGCCACCCAAGTCGTTATAAAAAAAAAACTTTTTTAAAAAATCGCACTGAAAACCACATCAAAATCTTGCGTTTAGAGAGATAGAACGCGGCGGGGATATTTATCTATAATAAAATATATATATATATTTTTTTTTTATACCACTTGGGTGGCAAACAAGCATGCGGTCCGCCTGATGGTAAGCGATTACCGCCGCCTATGGACGCTTGCAACACCAGGGGTATCGCTCGCGCGTTGCCGACCCTGCAGGAATCTTTTCACATCCTTCTTGAAGAACTCCATGCTGTACTCTCCAGGGAGCTCATTCCACAGCCTGAGCGTTCGCGGATTATATAGAGGAATGATTTGTATGTAAGTATGTTTGTAACGAATTGGCTCAAAAAGTACTGGACCGATTTGTAAAATTCTTTCCCCATTGGAAAGCTACATTCACCCTGAGCAACATAGGCTATATTTTCTTTTATAATTTTTTTTTAATTAACCGCTAGCCTATAATAATATGTAGAGATACGTATATCATACAACTGTTTGAAAAACATTTTTTTTATCGTTATCATGTTCGAACCTAAACATAATATGTAATCTACGAACATATATAGTAGATCGATCAGCTAGTGTCGTTACCAAGTAAACATTTCCCAATAATTTTCCGGTTAATAGGCAAAGTTCATTAACATGGGTCATTAAGTCAATCGTACCAATTAACATCAGTGACAGCGAAAATTCGATACGTTAAGTTATCGTGAGTGACGAATCGCTAATAGACAACGGAGTTTTGAATAATGCCGCTTCATATTAAGGCGAACAAACCTGCTTCACAAAATGTTGCCCGTGAACTAAAATGTTACTTTAAAACGTATCGTGTAAGCTAAGGTTTTGTATGAAATCTATACTTATTTTCAAGAAAGTTTGTTTAATAGAACGCGCTAATCAGTTAATATTTTTGCATTGTGTACCCCGTTTACTTAGATAGGTTAGACTAGGCTATCTCATGGCACGGCTCTCAAGAGCCGTGGTGGCCGAGTGGCTTGAGCAGTTGCCTGTGACGCAAAGGTCGCATTTTCGAATCCCGACTGTACCAATGAGTTTTTCTGAACTTAAGTACAGTGATTAGTCACACCACGAGCTTAACGGTGAAGGAAAACATCGAGAGGAAACCTGCATACGTCTGAGAAGAAATTCAAAGGCGTATGTATAGTCGTGCTTGAGTAACGGCGATGGACTCGCCATCTGTCACGTTGGCACCTAATATACCTCTGGCGGAAAGTGGGTGTGTGGGTATTACCTATACACCTCTGCCTACCCCTTCGGGGACCCTTGTGGGAAGGCGTGAGGATATATATATATATATATCCTCACGCCTATATATATATATATCTCATGGTATATTACCTAAAGCATCGGTGATTCTAACGCGTTAGAAACCACGTGGCTTAGTTAGTATGACATATTTAGAACCTAAAATTACCGCGTTCGGGACTCGGCGTAATGATATGTATGTATGTAATTACACTGAAAGTTTTTCATTAAAGAGATTTCGTCGTTATGGTACTTTTGTAAGAATTACTGTCTCCAGGCTCACGTATGCTTATCAAATACTAGTGATTGAAGGAACAAGATGGGATTTAGATATTAATTCTATGTTATGTTCTATTATATAAATATATAAGTACCTATTCATACAATTAAGCTTCTTTGCACACCCGCTTCAATGTTTCCCCTGTCAAGGGTGGAAAATGCTTTAGCATTTAGTCTACCATTGTACTTTAATTGTGCATAAACATCAAATAATAATAGATAGTTTAAGATAGGTAGGGCATAACGGATTCTCCGTTCGAATTTGGAGCTGCCCGACTGGGGCAGGACCTCCACCTTATAGAAGTCCGTAGCCAAATAACACAATTATTTGTGTTGTGTTCCTACGTGGTGAATAAGGTTTCCAGTAATGAGCTCCTTGGGGAGGGGGGAGGATTGTTATATTGTGTTGGCAACCGAGGGATTAGACCTATTATGTTGCCAACACAGTATAACTCTCTGAACACAGAGTGGCAACGCGCAAGTGATACTTAGGTATCGTGAGCGTAAATAGGCTACGGTAACCATTTCTCATCAGGTGGGCCGTATGCTTGTTTGCCACTCTTGTTGTATAAAATATATATATATCTGTTCCCTTGGTAGATATTTAAATGTGAAACACTTTTATATATACACATAAATATACGTCTATATCTTTTTCCAAATGGAACAAGACAACCATGGACCACGTATTACTTCATATACTAATGAATAACTTCGCCTTAACAATATAAAAACTAAAACAATTTGATTGTAAAGAAATCAATCTGGCGTGAGTTCCGTTGTCTCTGATTGTAACAATTTGTCTTTATTCCCATGAACACGGTACAAGCATTACCAAATATTTAGGTAAGTGGCGTGACCAAATTGGTAATTTCTGTTTGTAATACGTTGTATTACATGATCGTGTAACAAAATTACCTCATTCTACCAAAAAAATATTTATGTTGCGGTAACATGCTATCTAAAATAATAATAATATAATATATCCTCACGCCTTCCCACAAGGGTCCCCGAAGGGGTAGGCAGAGGTGTATAGGTATTACCCACACACCCACTTTCCGCCAGAGGTATATTAAGTGCCAACGTGACAGATGGCGAGTCCATCGCCGTTACTCAAGCACGACTATACATACGCCTTTGAATTCTTCTCAGACGTATGCAGGTTTCCTCTCGATGTTTTCCTTCACCGTTCAGCTCGTGGTGTGACTAATCACTGTACTTAAGTTCAGAAAAACTCATTGGTACAGTCGGGATTCGAACTTGCGACCTTTGCGTCGCAGGCAACTGCTCGAACCTCTCGGCCACCACGGCTATAAAATAATTAAATATATTTTAATAAAGATACATCTTTCTATATATAGATCTTCACGCCCTCCCGAAGGTATGAGGACGCAATACTAAGTTTTAACCTGCTATATCGGATTTTCAAGATTAACGGTATCACCACACGGCGCTTTATTTACATTTATCGTTGCATTATGATTAAAACTAACCAATATAAAATAATAATACCCAAACTGTGAAGTAGAAACTTCCTGATATCTGTTATATTACCTGAAAAAAAGAGTATTATATAAGTAAAAGTAAAAATATTAACGATAAAAATATCGATATCGATAAATATAACGATAAAGCAAAAGTGTGTGCAAGAAGAGGCAGAGGAAGGCCACGTTCCAACTACCTGGATCAAATAGATCGGACTCTGAAGGACGGGAACGTTAAGAGTACTCGAAACCGAAGAGCATGTAAGAGACTGATGAATGTGGACGAAACGAAAGAGGTATGTAAGTCTAGAGAGAACTGGCGCTCTATACTCTCTGCCTACCCCGTTAGGGACTTGGCGTGATGATATGTATGTAAAAATATCAATACTTATAGTCGCTAATTACACCATACAAAATTAAAATCACATTTTCAGTGCCAACGTGACAGAAGTAGGTGTTTGGGTACTACCTATATACACCTCTGCCTACCCCTACGTAAATATTAAGAATGTATAATATCACGAAGGAATTCTAGAGAGTGTTGTTGTTCCGCTTGGAAACATGAGTATTCCACCAAAGATCCTGCCAACAGCACTATTCTGGAATAACTTTCAAACGTTTCAATCGAATTCGAATTTTTTAATGTTTCTTTCCTTCTTTCATCGCACCTTTCGGCATCGGACGTTCAGTTTGTGGAATACTGCTGAGGATCTTCTTAGAAGGATCATGGTATTGTTTAATAACCTTAGGGAGATCTTTAACAGGGTCGGCAAAGTGCGATTGACCTTGGCGTTACAACCAAGCGGCGGTAATAGCTGACCTTCGAGAAGGCTTACTTCTCGCTTTAATCTGTTAATATTACATAGTATAAAGTATAAGTTGCTTCCGTTGTCCGTTCTATTAGATCTTTTAATCTTTACAGCGGATTGTAATGCAATTTTCAGCAATAGATAGAGTGATTCAAGAGGAGGGAGATGTCGTAACAAATCTATGTTTGTGCGCAAACATTGGCTACGCCTTACGAGATAGATCATATTAATGTACTACGGAATTGTATATCTTAAATGGATCGATATAAAATTCTGCGATGGCATACAGTTATCTCAAAGGATAAGCCACAGTAACTAACAGTGAATATTGAACAAATGTAAACAAGAGAGATAGGGCATAACGGGTTTCCCGTTCGAATTTGGAGCTGCCCGACTGGGGCAGGATCTCCACCTTATAGAAGTCCGTAGCCGAATAACACAATTTATTGTGTTGTGTTCCTACGTGGTGAATAAGGTTTTCAGTAATGAGCTCCTTGGGGAGGGGGGAGGATTGTTACAATGTGTTGGAAGCAGAGGGATTAAACCTTATGCTGCCAACACACTATAACACTCCGAACACAGAGTGGCAACACGCAAGTGATACTTCGGTATCGTGAGCGTAAATAGGCTACGGTAACCGTTTCCCATCAGGTGGGCCGTATGCTTGTTTGCCACTCTTGTTGTATAAAAAAAAAACATTATATTTCTTTTACCTAATTTGAGAAAAACATTGGTACAGACGGGCTTGAACCTGTAATCTTGACTGTACAGGTGACTACATAAACTGTGCCACCACGGCCAGTATCATACAAACACAGTTGAATAAAACAAATTGTTACACGGTACCGATAACAAATTACGATTTCAATTAAACGCGATCCGTACAACGTGCCCGGGGCCGGGTCGTGATGAACAATCCATTTTTTTATTTAACTTAATCATTCTGTAGTCTACATATTGTTGGGCTTAATGCAAATGACCTCTTTTACAAAGTAGTTTTTACATTGAGTTTTCTGTCGTATAAGTGCCTTTAGAAGGAATGATAGGAATCACTGGTTTTGCATGTATGTTCGTGATTAAATTAAAACAAAAATGACACACAAAAGTGTGACTGCTTGAATGTCTTGTCATAATCAATGTATTATGGAACCCCAGGAGTAATATAAAGCCAATGTGTAACGATTCAACAACTCAATTCTAAATTCGACCCCAGAAAGGTCACTCGAGAGGTAAACGTCTTAATGAAATGAAGGCAAAATTATAAGCTATAAACCGCCCTGGCCACTGGTTAAGTAGTTCCAAAGACTAGTTACAATTTAGAACCCAATTGTATTAACTTTATTGTACAAAGTATAATAATAAGCAAGGTTAAGCCATTTATTTTTCGCACAATACCTGTAATGTCAAATCTCGCCATATTCAAATAACATTCAATTCATAAAATCGGCTTTTATTGAGCCTTCTCTCTCGCACGTCCTTATTTCTTGTCGAAACTATTGCTTTCTAGCCGTCGCTACGATATCGTCACTATGAGGCTAGTGGTACCTTGTTTTTTTCATTACTTCTGCAGCTGACGGAATAACGGTGGACCACCGACTTTCTAACTAGCTAAGGGCTATGTACTATAGGCGAAAGTGGGGGCTATTATACCTCATCCTACTAAAGGTACTTAAAATTACCAGGAGTACAGGGATAAGAAGCCGTCTGTCATTTACTTATAATGATAAATGACAAGTGACTCTGGACATTTCTCGGAATGGTCATTAATGCTGTCGTCTTATCACGCGATATCCAAATTAAAGTAAATAATACAATTGTATGGTCCCAGACTAGTAGGTAGCCGGACGACAAAAAGTTCTGTTCCTGGTTACTTAGATTACATAGTATTTCTTTAATAACTGAAATAAGTGGGTTGAATTGTGCTAATGATAGGTTGGTAATCAGCACCGTCATTTTATTTGATTGCAGTTTTGCTTCATATTCAAATATCTACAATTACACATTAAAAAAGTCTGTGTTTGTACATGAAAAAAATGTTTGTAATACAAAAAAATGCAGATAATATAAATTTTGTTAAATCAGTGACCTCCTCTCGTTCTCCTTAAAGTTACATACCTCTTTTGCTATTTCCATATTCACCAGTCTCTTAATTCATGCTCGCTGGGCCGTTTCTAAATACATATTTATTTACAGGTGCCAAGTGACTCCTGAAAACCTAAATCTCTACAAGCACACAACACAAAAGCAGTGACTATCTGACTGTGATCGTCTTTATCTTACCCACGTACGTTACAACATATATTCTGAACGAGATATCTTTTGTGTACAAACGCGAATCATATATGTATTCAGTTCAAAGTGCCTTAGTGTCGGAGCATTGGGCTACGGTCTATGGGAGTGAATGATTCATATGGTCCACTACGGATGGATTGTCTGTTTTCAATGCGTAATTTCTTCTTAAAAGAAAACAAGTTTTTCTATCATTGTTTTCTGATAAATCTGAGGTAAATGGTAGTATTTAAAGAAATTAGAATATCCGGACTTGAACCCGTATTCCCGATTTGGAATCGGCATCAAACAATCACGGTTTTAGTAACAAAAACCTTTGTCCAATGTCACTTAAACCAAGAATTCTCAAAAATGATTCATAAAATTATATCATACTCTTCGACGGGTGTCATTAGTTAGAAATTAGTGTATTATTATAGTGGCATTAGGCATCCACGTAACGACGGCTTGGCTCCGTTTTTTGTGGGATAAAAAAACTAATGTTAAGACCGTAGGGTCGGACGTAGGCGCTGATTACATGTGAGCGATTGGGGCTCATTCGATTTTAGTGGTAAAGTTACGGTTAGATATTTGGATGATAAATGTATATTCAGACTCATATTTATAGTTATATTTTAAGAAGAGTAAGGGTAACGACACCTTACCATGCCCTACAGAAGATTGGTATTAAGTAATAATGACTTTGAAATAAGTTAATGGATTGAGTCAATCGTATTTACAATAAAAATATAGTAAGCATATATATTGACAACAATTATCGTATAATTGTTGTCAATATATATCTTTTAACATGTGGAAACGACTTAAGGAAAACTGCACACGTTGAGTAACGCCGATAGGGTCGCCATCTTTCTCGTTTGCGTCTTAATATATCTCAGGCTAAAAAGGGGTGTTATTAAGTCCTAAGTAACTTAGTAGAGAACGTGTGGAGATATATATTATTCAAAACAAAAGCAAGCCCAAGTTAACCTAAACCCGACCGCTAGATCAAAATGGCCGTTCCTTCTGATTTTTTTTCAACTGTCATTATAGCTTTTTTGTGGCGTCATTATACGAACAGAAACCAGTGTTTCGGCCGTAATGATACGAAGCCAAATTACAAGGCAGAGGTCGACCAACTATTAAAATACCTAGGTGATTCGTGTATCATTCGAGTTTTGGGAAAATTTCCCCTCTTAGTTGATATTGTTTTAAACAGACGGGTTCAGGAAAGGTTAGATAGAACGTGAGTTACATGTTAAACATATTATTTCATTCTTCTCCTACCTGGATAGTTATTTACGTCACTGGGGTGTATACTCGGAAAATAAATATATATTTAAATTGTTTTTAGTTGGCACCTAAATATATCTCTGGCGGAAAGTGAGTATGTGGGACTACCTATATACAACTGCCTACCCCTTCGGGAACTCTTGGGCAAAGGCGTGAGAATGTCATCAAAATTGTTTTTAGCATTCCGTTCCTTATATCGTATATCCTTATAATAGTAAAATCAGAACCTTAACAGGATAATTTTGTTATATGCCTGTCTATGTTTGTCTGTTCAACTGTAAAATTTTGAGCAGTGATAGAGGTGACAAGCCTGTAACTGGCAATAAAGAAACACGACAATATATATCAATAACCCATTCCAACACACACTCAAGCGTAAGCCCACCCACTCGTCAAAACCTTTTCAGTAAGCACTTCCTGTTGACGCAAAATCGAAATTTAAAAGCAGTGACATTCAAGGATAAAAATCTTATTTACAAAGCCCGGAAAGCACGTTCTATAACTGACAGGTATTTTCCTGTTGAATCAAAGGTATGTACAAAACGTATATCATACAACATCGTAATAATGTTTAAAGCATACGTTACCAAATACCACCCAATCCATCACACACAAACACAAACATTCCACAGAATTAAAACATCACAGCACAATCAAATGATAGATTTGATTAGAACTAGGCGGTAGTTAGGGTTTACGCCTTAAGGTTGAACTCGCCTTTTTGTGCGTGAGTCGGGTATTCAAGGTGAATAATGACGTCTTTGATTCATATGAGTGATGAGGCTCCACCGGGAATAAGTTGTTCCAAAAAAGAGTACCATGAGAAAAGAAATAGCTTTTGAACATACATACATATTACAAAGCAAAAGTGAGTGCAAGAAGAGGCAGAGGAAGGCCACGTTCCAACTACCTGGATCAAATAGATCGGACTCTGAAGGACGGTACTCGAAGTAAGAGAAGGTAAGAGTACTCGAAACCGACGAGCATGTATGAAGAGATTGATGAATGTGGACGAAGCGAAAGAGGTATGTAAGTCTAGAGAGAACTGGCGCTCTATACTCTCTGCCTACACCGTTAGGGACTTGGCGTGATGATATGTATATGTATGTATGTATATATTACGCTTCACGGGGTAAGTACGTAAGCACTAGCTCTCTATGCAATTGCAGACGTCTTTCGCTTCATCCACATACATTAGTCTTTACATACATGCTGGCTGGGTAAGATGCGTTAACAATAATCAAACATGTTTAAAACATCGGTTAATAATATAGATGTGTGTTGATGTTGTATTTTTGTTGTAGTTGATGAAAATCCGGATCATGCAAGATCAAATCATGAAATTACTTAACATAAAAGTGACATTACTTGGCTTATATATAATTACATTTATGATAGATGCGGATAGATGAGCTTAATTTTGAGGTGACTTCAAACGTGAGAGATATAAATTGAATAAACATGATACTTTCAGAAGGGTATAAAGACTTGAAAATTTTGACAAAATAAACCCTCCTTTGAACAAAGAGATTACAATGACACCGTTAATTAGATCGAAAAAGAAAACAACTTTTCGCTAACAAATTATATCACAATTGAAACGACAGAACACACATAACATTACAAAACTCACTGATTCGAAAAAATGCCCAATTTTTTTATTCACTCCGTGAATTAGATCCGTCTGGCAATGACAGTAGAGGGCCTATAATTACAGCCTTCCCCTCGCCCAAATTACCCGACCAGCATTACCCATTATCCCAGGTAAAGCTGACGAAAAAAGCCGCATCCCAACAGTACAACCAATCGCGGTATATTAAAATGACCAGTCAAATTTCAACTCTAACGCGAACAAATGTGGATGATTCTCGCTCACTTAGACTTTTGATTGTCTTAGCACAGTGTAGGAGTAACACGTTTCTAATTTAGTTTGAGAAGCTTCTGATGTTTGCCTATTCTATGCGCCTTGGTCTGTTCTCGGGAGATTTGAAGCGCTATCTGTCAGTAAAGTCAAAGGAATCAAGATAATAAAAACTGTCAACCAAAAGAATTCAACGCGTAAACTTTGGTTGCGATACATCAAAATATAACTTGTATTTTTTACATAATTATTATGTCTATTCCATTGTTATGTTTTAATAAAGACCATTGTTAATTTAAAAAGAGGTTGGATACAACAAAATCTCTATTATTATTATATTTTTTTCCTACAATTGTGAAGCTAGATTGGGTATCCATTGCATAAAGCTGAATAAAAATAATAATTAATAAAAATGCCGTGGTGGCCGAGCCAGACACAAAGATTTCAAGTTCAAATCTCTACTGTACCAATGAGTTTTTCTTAACTTAAGTACAGTAATTAGATATACCACGAGCTTAACGGTGCAAGAAATATAGAGAGAAAACCTGCATACGTTTGAGAAGAAATTCAAAATCGTATGTCTTTGAGTTACGGCGATGGACTCGCCATCTGTGACGTTGGTACCTAAGATATATAATCTGGCGGAAAAGGACTGTATGGGTATTATACATCTCTGCCTACTACTTCGGGGGCCCTTATAGGAAGGCGTGACGATATGAGGATTTCACCTGCATATAGTAAATTAATACACAAGATTAATAACAAACAATTTATTTGAAGTTTTTCGTATTATAAGATTAACTTATTCTAAGTCTGACCACGGTTAGCTTTACAACATATCATTATTGTAATTGCAGACTGGATCACTATGCATATAATACATAGATAAAAACTATATTGTAATCATCATTAAGAAACCGGCACATAATAGAAGTATCAGTTTTTAGATGAATAAAATCTCGATCCATGTTGAGTCTGCAATAAGTGACCTAACAAGCACTGTATTTAAAATAAATCGCTAGTATTGTCATGTTGACTTACCATTTATGAAAAAAAACCTATGAATGAATTTAAACGTGTAACGAATAGTTTTGCCGGTACTTTAGTACCGCACATAGGGCGCGGTATCAAAAGAGCTTCCTTCGCGAATTATTATACGTAAAGTAACACTATACACTTAAAATGTAATACATTACGGCGATGGACTCGCCATCTCTCACGTTGGCACCTAAAATATATCTCTGGTGGAAAGTGGGTGTGTAGCTATTACCTATACACCTCTGCATACCCCTTCGGGGAACCCTTGTGGGGAGGCGTGAAGATGTATTATATTATTATGTTACTCCATAATTGGAATCGCTGTCATATGTATTATGTCTATGTAGGTATTTTATAAGTGAATTAATTTCCTCTTTCCATAAACGAATTCCTTTTGTAAAGAATTTCATTTGTAATAAAATAAAATGCAATATTTTGGTGTCTGAACGAAATCCAATTGAATTATTCGCCATAAAAGTGTATGAATGTTAATTGGAGGCAAGCTTTACGACTATAAATGATAGTGGGCAGGATTTCTTAATAATACGCGCTCTTCTTCTCGGGTTTTAATATATTTTCGTTTAACATTATACAACAAAATACAATTGTATTTTACTGATTTTATTTATTTTATCGTAATATCTATAAAATATTAAAGAAATATTTGTATACAAATCCTTGCATCGTAGAAGGAAATTATTCAGGCAAATAAATTACCTTTAATGCGTAATCTTACTGCTATTTAAAAAATATGTTACGTCATATCCGGTTTCATTACAAATATTACTCAACGGAAATGAAGCAGCGACCACAAGACTCGATCTATCTGATTGAAGCCGTCGGGTCTAGCGGTCTGTGTAGCTAGACTATAGGTCTTTCAAGCGTTACATCTTGTTACATGTATCTTTTGTATGTATATCTTCTGTGTTTTTTGTATGAATTGTGTCTGTTATCCTTCACAAACAATGCCTATTAGTTTCACATTTTTTCATTATGATGAAGACAAAATTCAAGGGAATGGCAGTAGAATTACTTAAGTCTTCATAGTTTTAACATTGTTATTTAAATTCCTTCTTTTTGTTTTTGAATCCAGTGAAATGTTCATAATTCAGAATTCTTTCAATTAGCGCCTTTTTTATGTTTTTTTCTTCTATGCATTATTTCGAGGACAATGGTGTGGGTTTTACATTTATCATTATTTTATTGTGTGTGACGGAATAACTTAAGTTTTAGGATTAAATATATATACTTATATACATAATTTTAGGATTACTTTATTTTATTTTTCTACACTATTGTATTAGGTTAATCTGTAAGGATAGTTGTAAGCATAATAAATAAATAAATAAATAAATTTATAATTTTTTACTTGTAAACCTTAATTTAAACCTGTTTTTTGTCCAATAAAATAAAATTATATAAAATAAAAAATTATGTACGTGTGTATGTGACTGAACGACCCCTAAAGGCTGAATCGCCAAAAATGTGACAGATGGCGAGTCTATCATGGTCTCTCGGCTATCTATTTCATAATTTCAGGTACGTGATAGAATGTGACTTCAGGATTTTCTCGAAATTTTTCTTAAGTTAAGTTCATAATGATATTCACTCTAGTTAAAGCTTCAGAAAAACTGTGTCACAGTTCAACCTCGAAGCTCTAAACCTAATTTTGCAGGCAAAAGGATTCCTTTTCATCCTAATTATAGTTTCGCCTCAAATGTCTATCCCAACTCTTTCTTTAGAATATAACCCCATATTAACACAAGGAGCTTGACAATGGTGTTTAAATCATCACGTTGGTCCGAGCTGTTCATGTATGTATCTATATTCTACACATATTATAAATGCAAAAGAACGGCTGAACGAAATGGATCGAAATACAGCACAGAAATAGATTAGCTGGATGGAAGCACTGGCGCTCTTAACTATCTGCCAGCCCCGTTAGGGACTAGGCGTGATGGTATGTATGAATGAAAGTATTTGTTATAGAAACAAATCTACCAAAGAAATACAATTTCACGCGAGTGTATTGAAACTCTATAGCTAGATAGTAATAAATACCTTTTAGCCTAGATTTCATCACGAGATGTTACATAAATCTAGTTCAAACAAAAACATGCCTGTCAACTTTTACTTTCATTGTTCCGTTCGATGAACTGTTCAATCGAATAATAAGTTAAACTACTCTCATATATAAAAGGCGTCAAAGTCAAGTGCTTTAAGTAAGAAACCATCATAGTCGAGACTGCATGTTCTGAGATATATTCTGGTATCACATGGTAGATTAACACGACTTTCCATACACGACTGACTATACATACGTCTTTGAATTTCATCTCAAACGTATAGGTTTCCTTCACCATAAACTTCGTGTTGTGTTAATCACTGTAGTGTCATATTCTTTGAGTTTTACGTAGCCAGTCGGTACAATGAAACTCCTTGGTCGCATCGCGCTGTCAAAGCTGGCATGTTGACAGCTGACAGCTTTCGCGTTTAAAAAGAAAAAAATATTACCGCTACTCTGAGAACCACATAAGTTTCGCATCGCAGTGACGTGCATCATCGCAACGGTGGAGTGCCTCCTTCCAGCCAGGAGATAGTGGAAGCCAGGCGATCTTGTTCAATTCATTGCGATGAAGGAATACGCTATGAATTGTTATGAATGATATCGTTGGTATGTATAGATGCGAATTATCGTTCTTTCTATTAACGTAGATGCCAGTCGGCACCACAAATATGACATTAACAATTGCTGATGCCGAGTCATATAGTCTAATGCTGATTTGATATAACGTAGGTTTTAAAGTGTAAATACTGCTCACAAATATTCTATTCCTGTATTCCAAAATATCAAGCAATTATCAAGTCGTATTTCCTTATACGGTCGAAAATAAGTATTTTCTCACAGGAAGCTTTACATAAACTTCCCGACTCTTCGTGGACCGACAGTATCCTTAATTGTCACTAAACGCTATATAGGTAGAAATGAACGGATCCAAATAGGGCCACTCAATATGGTGAGAGTCACGCCTCGAAAGTTGCATATAAATGGCCGTGATCTATATCGAACTAATTTTGCAGGAATATAAATAAAATACGAAGTATCTTAAATGTTGCAAAGACCAGATTAAAAATGAGTATTTATGTCTTTCATTCAGATCGAACAATTTCTGGTAGTTGCGATGGGTGAAAAAAAATGTACGTGTAAAAAATTTGGACTTTGCTTAAATTCAAAATTTACATCTCATTATACGAGACATCTTTGAATATCCAAGAGAATAACTAAATATAATAACTAAATTTGGATTATAATCGGACAAAGTACAAACGAATTGATAACCTACTTTTGCAAAGTCGGTCAATAACTAAAATACGATTCACACGTCTAGAATAAAAAATGTTATTCTAAATCTAAAGTGAAATATTTCATAAGGCGTAAAGATTGATTAACATGCAAAAAGTATGCCAAACAGATGATTATCGGTCACGCCTCAAAACATGAGAATGTGATTGATCGATGGAAGCACTATTTTGTTTTACATTTAGCGGTACTTGTGTGCGTGCACCCAGTTTTATAAGATCGCGGGAGCTCTATCAGAATTCCCATTATTTATTAAGTTGGTGTGTAATTAAAAATAGATAGGTATTTATAAATTAGCTTTTTAATTGCCTGGGTTCGCGTACAACGGTAGATTCATATTGTGCTAGCTACTAATGTTGTACTCATAGATACTATATAAATATCTGTAAAAGCTTATAAAAGGAGTAGGACATAAAAGGGTATCCTGTTAAAGTTTAATTCTCGACGGCGTTTTTTTTTTATTATGGGATAGCAAACAAGCACGCGTTGGTAAGCGGGTACCGCCGCTCATGGACATTTGCAATACCAGAGGTGTACATTGCGCGTTACATTACGTACAGTTAGTTATCACAGTACTCCTATGTTCATTTGTATTCCTGCGCTGGATAAGGTTTTGTAATGGTAGACATTTAGTCTCATCATACATGCCCGTTTTGAGTACCCTTAATTTCCTTGACGAGAACGTTTGCTATTTCATTCAATAATGATCATTCATTATTATCACCATTGATCATTTATTTATTTATTTATTTATTAAGGTACACCAACAGAACATATATTACAAAAACGAATAATAAACATTGTTACATAAATAGGTCTAATATATGAACCAATTATAATCAAATAATCATTTATTATAATTAAATTAAAATCATATTACGTAGGCACGATGCAACGTAAGTGAGATTTCCGCATGCACCAAATAAGGCATTATCTTAAGCCTTGAGAGCTTGTCTTGATAAAAAAGTGTAGAAGAAATGTTGACAGCTTCATTTCCTCTAACACAATATTTAAAAAATGTACATTTTCGTCAGTAAACATTAACTAGAGATGTCGCTAGAACTAGTGCTACGGGCGCTCAATACAGTTGCGGTTCAAATATCTATTTGTCTCGTGTTAACTGTACTGATCCACAAAGGCTGCTTAAAGCGTATTGTGTGTGAGGGCAGTAACTTTAGGATCATTTAATATATCTTCACGTCTTCCCATAGCCTTATGGGAAGGTAGTGCCAACACACCCACTTTTCGCCGGAGATATACTTTAGGTGCCATGGCGTCTATCGCCGTTACTCAAGCGCGACTACACATATGTCTTAAAATCTCTTCAAAAAAGGCATGCAGGTTTGTTCTCGATGTTTTCTTTCACTTTACCGAAGATCAGAATAACTCATTAAAACAGTCGGGTTTCGAATTTGCAATCGTTGCTAGCTTCGAACCAGTCGGTCGCCATGACACAATTTTAATTTTCCTTTCTACTGTAATAAAAGTTGTAAGTGCAAAATGTATAAATAGAAACGTTGAAAAATCAAACATCTCGACTATTAGTCTCAGGTAATGCGCCACCCTTCCCTAGCTAACCGTGTGTAGCGCTACAATAGCCAGTGGCCCAATAAGGCCGTAATTGGAAATTCCTGGGATTGCCAGCCATTACAGGGCTCCTATACGTGTACTGGTTACCTCTAATGCGACAACTACATGGGTACGACCCATTCAGCCCCTATATAGGGCACGGGTGGACCGGATGATTCTCGATTTTGAATATTTAAAGCAGGGTAATTTATTTTGTTATCCAACTAATATTATAAATGCGAAAGTTTATGAGGATAATAAAATTGTTCCTCTTATATGCAAAAAGTACTAAATGAAATTTGATGAATTTTAGTACAGAGATGAATTATTTCATGAATTACACAACCAATGCTATCGGAATTTTCACGAGTGAAACCGAAGGAATTAGCTAGTCACACACGTATGTGTAATCAAATGCTACTTCTTCGTTTGAAAAATTCAAGTACTTCCCAGCCGTGTAACTCTAGTCCTCAAAATGAGACACCGTACAATCCTGAAATCAGCTGATGGTAAGCGGTAACCGATTATTCCACCAGGTTTTACAAGCCTAACGCGTCACCCTGCTTGTCGTTAGCACCGTCCAGAGATCGTGTGCATTGTAGCAAAGTTTCGCCTTTCCTACATGCCTTAAGCGGCGAGTTTCAATCCTTAACAAAGAGTACTTTACTAATCAATTTAATTGAGGCCATGCCACTGTAAGCTCTTATGCGAGCCTAATACAGAGATGTAAGGTGAAGTGGAAAAAAAATAGTATGGTACGTAGTGATGACAATACGTAGAAAAAACTTTAGTGTCACAATATACATATCATCACGGGTCCCAACAGGAGGGGTGAGTGGAGCGCCAGTTCTCTCTAGACTTCTTTCATCGTCGAAGTATATAACTTCGTTCGTTTCGTCCACATACCTATTCATACATGCTCGGTTTCGAGTACTCATAACTATCCCGTCTTTGAGTATCAGATCGATTTGATTTAGATAGTTGGAACGTGGTCTGCCGCTGCCTCTTTTTTCACAACCTTTCGCATTGTATCTGTTTAGTCAATCTTTATTCACTCATCGTTTCTATACGTCCACACAAACGTGTCAAAATTGTTCGATCTAAATCTAAACATGAAATAAATTACAAATTAAAATAGGTATCTAATACGTTTGTAGTTAACAAACGTCCAAATATAGGTATATGTCTTGAAATATTTCTTAACAAAGCAAAATACATTGAAAGAGCTATATTTTAAGACCAGCGCTGTGCCAAGCGATTCAGTAGGTTTTACGACTCGACGCGGAATTTATCAACTTCCAACTTTAAGTTAATAGCAATAAGGTATTTATTAAATGCACGAATAAGCTAGTAATACAGTGAGCTTTGTTGATATTTGCCAGTTTATGTTTTTCATATATTGTATAATATTTCAAGATCGACACCAAGATGGAGGTCAGGGCGGGGGTTCAAAGGTTTTGTTATGCATATGAGTATCAACACTGCTTTGTTTAACTCGTCCATAGTACATAGCACTTTAAATACGTTCCATTCAAATAAGGTGGCGTAAGGATATTAGCTCGTACGTAAGGAAGAGATTTGTAATACAGCTGGCGTATATCAAGCAGCTGATGAATGGGAATGAAGCAGATAAGGTTTGTTAGTCGAAAGACTACTCAAGGCATATTGAACTACACAATAGGATTATCCAATATTTAGTTAAGTATTAATTTGATAGAATTTGCAGAAAATGTGGATATGATTATTTTCTTAAAATTAATCTTCTTTATCTGACACACCTACGGGTTTGAACAAATATGTTTTATATATAAATAAAGATATTACTAACATTTTATAAAATTTATAAAGCCGTCCCTGAAAAGAGATCTCTCTTCAGGGACGGCTTTACTGCAGAAGGCATATTGAAAACATTACATATATTAAATAGTCCATCGCTGATTAATTTTGCAGTCAGATGTCGCGTTTATATTTATGTAAAAAAATTGCAATACCAGCCAACCACAAAGTTGATAGTATTATTGCACTATACAATAATGCTGATTCGTTGTGAAAAGAAAATTTAGATCTTATTGTGATCATCACTCGAGTGAACGAATTATGGAAATAATTTGACTGACTCAAATATTTTTCTTCCAATTTATTACTTAGCTCTTCAATGTAAATATGGGTATCTACAGGACATAAACCATCAAATAGGACCACCCATCTTGCCACTATCTATGATAATTGTACTTAAACCACATCCTGTAGAACTAAATTTATTCAATTATTTTACGACGTAACATTTGTATTGTTTATTTTTTTCCCAGAGTCATAACTTGTGCGAATGAAGACTTTAAGAGTATTTAGGACCTATCAACAATCAATAAAATGTTCTTGTGGTCTTAAAAGGGTAAATATGTCTTCGATAATTGCGTAGATTAAATTTACCGTAAACTTCCTGCATTAAAATGATTTTGATGTCCCTATATTTTTTATTGCTAACATTTTGCTACACTCGTAAAAACTCCTTTTGGACAAATTTACAACCGAAAATATAATTAACAAAGTGAACTGAGTGACGGCATCGCAGCATCGATACGCTCGCCTCACAAAATGATCAGGATCATAAAATTCCGTCCGACTTTGTAAACGAGAAAGTTAATAAAAATGCTTTAAAATCCAACGAACGAAAACGAGCACCTCATGGAATTAAAAGGCACGTATTTTGTCACTAGTATATTTGCTAATAAATCTCGGGGTATCTTTTTCTACATATTCTATTTGATATAAAAATTAATGAATTCCTTTAAGCTTAAGGCTTAATTCAGGCAGTTTTTTTTCTTTAGGGAACAAGTTTTGTTATTCGATATGAAAATATATGCTGAAAGCTTAGATGAGATAATTAGTAGAGGTCGTGGTGGACAAGTATCAGCTTATGTTAATTGTAGAGGCATATATGCAATAAAAGTTTTATTATTATATTTGCGATGATGTCGCAACGATTAGATGTCATCCGTAGACTATGACTCGAGAATAGAATATAGATTTACTGTCTTAACATTACAAAACATTATATATTTAATCTATATACATTTCATTGAGGTATAATGATAAACTTAATGTCTTAACATCTCATTACACAAATCCTATACATAATTTCTAACCATCGAAAGTCTTAATAGCACCAACAACAAGCCGTGCTTTCAATATTAACACATTATTGAATTGAATACAATGTATCAATTTCACAATGTATTGAATAGGAGAAGGTGCCAGCTAATAGCGTCATTTCTGTGCCGTGTCACTTTTTTTCCTACCAATCACGTCGCACCATTTGTGACGGCGAGAGCAATTTGTACATTGTGATTGGGTGAAAAAACTGACAGTTATTCACTATTCGGTGTGCTGTTTGAGTTTGTTATTCAGAAAATTGACTTGAATAGAATAAGGCTATTGTGTAGAGGTTCCCGTTACATTGAAAATGTTAAATAAAATTACTGTAACCGTATCACCGATAGCCAACGATATTTTAATATCTTCTAATAATGAGCCGTGGTGGCCGTGTGGTTCGAGTAGGTTCCTGCGTCACAAAGATCGCAAGTTCGAATCCCAATTGTACCAATGAGTTTTTCTGAACTTAAGTACAGTGATTAGTCACACATCAAGAGCTTTACGATGAAGGAAAACATCGAGAGGAAACCTGCATACATCTGAGATGCAATTCAAAGGCGTATGTATAGTCGTGCTTGAGTAACGGCCATCTGTCACGTTTGCAGCTAAAAATTATCTCTGGCGGAAAGTGGATGCGTGGGTACTACCTACAGTCCTACACACTTCTGCCTACCCCTTTGAGGACCCTTATGGGAAGGCGTGAGGATGTATTATTCTATAAGTAAAGTTATATTAGATATCCTGAGACATATGTAGCAGTAAATTTAATAAAAATCAAAGATGACCCAGGAACTATTTCAAAATGAAAACATTACGAGTTCTCTTGAAGCCTATAAACATCCTAGAACTCATTTGTGTACATTGAATCACAGCTTTTACAGTGCATTTATCGGGGATCGATCTCCCTTACAAAAGGTTGAATCCAGGAGTTCCTGGAGATATAAAACTAAGATTTATCGCAACTTTAACCCTAGGACTCTACGGCCACCGTATGCCAAAAACGCTATAAAGCTGCCGGCGTCGACTACATAAAGGATAGGCTTTTCCATCAAGTTTAGTGTTTCGCTTAAAAGATGAATATTTTCTCAATATCAGTGGAAATCGATCTTAAAAAGTTTCCTTGAAAAGTATAAAAAAAATTAACAGCAAATATTAAAATTTAAGATAAAGGTCTCATAACTTTATAACATACCTACATATATATTTATCATCACGCCGAGTCCCTAACGGGGTAGGCAGAGTGCTAGACTTACATACCTCTTTCGCTTCGTTCACATTCATCAGTCTCTTCATACATGTTCGTCGGTTTCGAGTACTCTACTTTATAACGGTATGGCATATTTATAGCGATGGATACCAGTTAATCTTTATTAAATTAACACTTGTCGAACTAATAAGACGTTCAAAGATTTCCGCGAAAAAAAAAACCAGTTACAAAATATGTTTAACCAGTTAACAATATAGATATGTACATATTCGACGGTTTGGTCTAGTTATTAGAATTCCTGAAATGAGACTGAGGTTTCCAGTTCCTTTTCGATAAATCATCCAAACTTACTAATATGTAATAGAAACAAACAACCCTAAATTTAAACAAAAATAAATTCCACAAGCATTGTGAGACGCAAAACGCGGCTTAAATCCGCCACACACATCATAACGCTTTAACTGATCCCCATAATTTAAACTAAGCCCTGACATTTGCAGAATCACTGAACCCATCGGCTGAATACATTACACTTAATAAAGTGAACAAAATCCCTTTCATTAGCGCAGTCCAAGGGCTATCTAGATACGGGCTCGGCTACCCGGAATTGAACCCGACTGATCGATGCTTAGCTTTTTTCGCTACTAATTAGTTTAATGAGGTGCAGATTTTGCTGACACTCGACTAATTGGATTTTCGTTTGTAGTTTAAGAATTGGAGCTTACTAGTTCGGTGCTAAAATCTGAATTTGAATATATGTAGTTAATTTATTTTTAAATAGGTATATTTTGTAAACAGTGGTGGATATGCGGTTTGAGTAATGCTTGCAATGCTAAGGATGCAAGTTCAAATCCCGACTAATACTATACTATACTAATAATTACTAATACCAATGAGTTTTTCTGATCATTTTCTGTACAGTGATTGGTCACACGAAGAGCTTTGGTGAAGGAAACATCCTGAAGGAACCTACCTGCACGTTTTTGGACGAAATTTAAATACGCATGTATATACTATTACTTGACAAACAGCGACGGTCTCACTATACCTCACTTTGGTATATCGCCAGCGAAATTAGAATGCTCTAAGCCCCTACGACTTCGATGATGCTTGTAGGCAATGCAGGTAAGGTGATGGAAGGCGTGAAGAAGAAACTCATCCAGATCTTCACTAAGACATGGTAACTTTTATTTTAAATTATATTAAAACGTTTACCATTAGTCGCACCACGAGCTTTCCGGTGAAGGAAAACATCGAGAGAAAACCTGCATACGTCTGAGAAACAATTCAAAGGCCATTTATAGTCGTGCTTGAGTAACGGCGATGTACTCGCCATTTATCACGTTGGCACCAAAAATATATCTCTGGCGGAAAGTGAGTGTGTGGGTACTACCTATACATCTCTGCCTACCCCTTCGGGGACCCGAAGACCCGGACAGGCGTGAGGATATAGTATATTAAAACAATAAATAAGTCCTCAAATCAACAAAGAATAACATACACATGTACAGTCCGCCGGACAAGTTGTGTAGACCAATGTTATCGCTATCCCCGAAACGGTGGCAAAGCCGCGCAACTAAACCGAAAACGAGATAATTGGACCGTCTGACTCGCATGTGTGTATAAAATGGAGTTTTTACTCGCGTATTTGGTAGTATCATAATTTCTTGTCCGGCCTTTTTTTGTCCTTAAAGGCGGTATTTTTTGATTCAGCTCAGATACCGGCGGCATTCGGAATAAATGTCGACTACTTATTGTCGTTGCTGACTGTACACGTTCGTTATGTAAGAGACGGGTTGTTTGTGCTCTTTTTGCTTTTCGTCTCCAGATTCCAGTTATTGTTCAGTAATGGGGTGTGATAAGACATTTTCATGAATTTAAAACTTACGTGCGTGTGCGGAATACATATTTTTTCTAGTAGTAAACGCGTTTATGTTGTTTACGTTTACGTATTTGCGTGTAAGTTTTCATATAAAGACTTCTTATGGGAGAGTCTCATTTCTTATGAAGTATAATTTTCTTTTCTATAAATGTATATTTGCGCTGCAAAT
>JACCPG010010369.1:0-16248 GCA_016069955.1 Drepana arcuata | reverse complement strand
CTCTGGCGGAAAGTGGGTGTGTGGGTATTACCTACACACCTCTGCCTACCCCTTCGGGGACCCTTGTGGGAAGGCGTGAGGATATATTATATTAATATTATTATAAGTATTTCCTCGTAACATCCAGAGTACTCGAAACCGGCGAGTATGTATGAAGAGACTGGCTAATGTGGACGAAGCGAAAGAAAGGTAAATATGTATAGCATATAATGTATGTAAATTAAGGGAAAACTGGCGCTCTACTCTCTCTGCTTTCGCTGTTAGGGACTCCGATTGATGACATGTATGCAATAATAGAATAGAATAGAATATTTTTATTTCAGACCATAGGGTTAGTAACAAATTTTAACTTAAATTCTAGTGTTAGTAGGTTACAGACACATAAAAATATACAATTAAATTTCGGCATGGAGCCGAATTTTAATTGTATATAGCATCGGGGAATCCCACCGATTTACGAATACACTGAGAACTTCCCACAAGGGTCCCCGAAGGGCATAGGTGTATAGATTACCCACACCAAATTTCGGCCAGAGATATAATTTAAGTGTCAAAGAGACAGATGGCGTGATCATCGCCGTTACTCAAGCACGACTATACATACGCCTTTGAATTGCTTCTCAGACGTATGCAGGTTTCCTCTCGAGTTTCTCCTTCACCGTAAAGCTCGTGGTGTGAGTAATCATTGAACTTAAGTTCAGAAAAACTCCTTGCAGGCAACTATATAGCACTAGTTATAAACAATAACAAACAAACTTTATGAAATGAAACTATTATAGGGGAAATCCGTGTCGAGCGCTCACGAGCGGAAAATAGCCATATTCTCAATAGTTGTGAGTTTATTGAGTACTGTGTTGCTACGAAGAAAATGCACACTGTATATTATATACACATCTTTATAAAGAGCCGTAGTGGCTGAGTGGTTAAAGTCACTCGCAAAGTCAAAATTGAGGGTTCAAATCTGTAAGGTAGTTTATGATGCCACGATTGAAGGAAAACATCGTCAGGAAACTGTATGTCAGTTTCCAGACGATGTTTTCGTTTCATGAATTCACACGAATTATTATAATTATATAATATTTTTATTATTATTCTTTATTATATTTACATACATACATATCATCACGCCGTAACGGGATAGGCAGAAAGTATAGAGCGCCAGTTCTCTCTAGACTTACAGGCATCTTTCGCTTCGTCCACGTTCATCAGTCTACATCTCATATATGCCTTGAGCGTCCGATCTATTTGATCCAGGTAGTTGGAACGTGGCCTTCCTCTGCCTCTTCTTGCACACACTTTTGCTTTGTATATCTGTTTCGTCAATCTTTCTTCACTCATCCTTGCTATGTGGCCTAACCAACGTAACATGTCTTTCTTCATCTTTACAATCACGCCCTCATTCACGCCAGTTGATTTGCGAATTTATAATATATCCTCAATAAAATTATTATAATATTCTCTCGTAGAGAACGAGGTCGAGCAGCACTTTTCACTGGCTTTTTGGTCAAACGAAAAATAAAAAAATTTTGTAGTCGCGGAGATGTATTATAACAAACTTTCTTTTAAATTCTCGGGTACACTTTAATAGCCCTTTCGAAAGTATTTATTTGACGACCGTCTGGTCTAGTGGTTAGAGCTTCTGACTGCGAAACTTGAGGTCGCTATTCGAGGTTCGAATCCCGCTGAGGGCAGATATTTGTGTGATGAACACGAATATTTGTACCTTAGTCTTGGATGTCCTATGTATTTATGTATATATCTATCTATAAAGGTAAATATATCGTTGTCTAGTTACCATAACACAAGCTTTGCTTAATTTGGGACTAGGTTGTGTGAATTGTCCCAGGTATTTATTATTATTTAAATAACTAAGGGAAATAATAATGATATAAATAAATTATATATTTATATTATTAATATAATTATAATATTGCAGTGAAACTTAACAAGCCGCTTTGTCACCAGCTCATGAAGGCACGTCAAGAATGGCTCCACTGAGCTCGGCTTAGCGCTCCACTCGCCGCGTGATTGGGGATTTTCGCCTTTACTTACCACATCATTGGACGCGAAGTGATATATTATTATTGACTCAGTACTGGAAAAACTTATTCAATGAGACTAGAATAATTCATAGCACTGAGTTGCTTGCAACACTAAGATTACAAATTCGAATCCCGATTGGACCAAAGAGTTTTTATGAACTAATGAGGTTCTTATTATTGTTTATTTACTCATTACCTACTCTATTTGTTTTTTAGGATGCTTATATAAAAATAAATAGATTAAAATAGGTTGAATATTTTATTCCCGAAAAAAAATTCTGATCGAAAATCTACCCTTGAAATCGAATGTTACACGGGCGAAATCGCGAGGAACAGATAGTAATATATAATATCCTTTCCATACGGGTCCTCGAAGGGGTAGGCAGAGGTGTATAGGTAGCACCCACACACTCATTTACCGCCATAAATATATTTAAGGTGCCGTCGTGACAGATGGCGAGTCCATCGCCGATACTCAAGCACGACTTTACATACGCCTTTGAATTGCTTCACAAACGTATGTAGGTTTCCTCTCGATGTTTTCTATAGAGATAGTGGTTTGCAGAGATTGTAGTAACATTATTTTAATGCCCTTATCTTATGTTTTTTTTTTTTTTATACCACTTGGGTGGCAAACAAGCATGCGGTCCGCCTGATGGTAAGCGGTTACCGCCGCCTATGGACGCTTGCAACACCAGGGGTATCACTCGCGCGTTGCCGATCCTGCAGGAATCTTTTCACACCCTTCTTGAAGAACTCCATGCTGTACTCTCCAGGGAAAACCTCAACGGGAGCTCATTCCACAGGGAGCGTTCGCGGAAGAAAACTCCTTTGGAAGCGCACAGTGCGAGACCTTTGTGGTTCCAGGGTATGGGGATGAATTCCCCGTCGATGGCGAGAGGTGCGGTGGTAGAAGGTGGAAGTGGGCATCATGTCGAACAATTCTGCTGAACACTCCCCGTTATACAAGCGGTAGAACACACACAGGGAGGCAAAGTCTCTCCTCAGACTTAGTGATTCCAAGCCGCTTGTGAGCAAAGGATCATCGACAATTCTAACGGCGCGTTTCTGAACCGCGTCAAAAGGCCCTAGCTGGTATCCAGGGGCTCCCGCCCACAGGTGGCAGCAGTACTCCATATGTGGCCGAACTTGCGACTTATAAAGTTGCAGCCTTTGTGGAGATGTGAAGTACTGCTTATGTATTATGTATTGCCTCTTATATATCACGACTATCTTCGTCACTTAATATATAACCTAGCCTTATATGACACCAAAGTACACACTGAAGACCGCAATAGCACCAAACGGCTCTGCTTGATTTCCGCCATATATTCCTATATACTCTCCATATATGAGCAAGTTTAAACCACATTTTAAATGAATCATAACCACAGGCTATAACGAATAAAGTCTGTGTTGCAAGTACGACTACATTTAAAAATAATTGTGTTCATTCGTAAGTGTTGCCAACTCTGCGGTAGCGTTCTCCATATACCGTATAACGATGTAGTAATGTTCTATGTATGTTCTATATATATCTAAGATATTATGACCATGCCCTCGCGGGGTAGGCAGAATGAGCAGAGCGCCAGTTCTCACTTAGCCACTACTAAACTTATACTACCAAAAATTGGAAAAAAAGATGGTGAATGTGAAGTGAAAATGTAAGCCGAAACGATATTGCATCGAAACCACAATAAAGAAATTCGCAAAGAGATTGTCGTGAACGAGGGTGTGTTTGTGAAGATGAAGAAAGGCTGGATCAAATTACATTACATCTCAAATTATAGTCGCAATATTATTTTATTGCAAATTATTCTATTCTTCTTCAATTAGTCTATTATTTGAAAGTCACAATTGTCTGTTAACTCCAAATGATTCTAACAGATGGCGATATCAGTTGACTGGAATAAGTATTTATTTATTTACATACATACATACATACATACATATCATCACGCCAAGTTCCTAACGGGGTAGGCAGAGAGTATAGAGCGCAAGTTCTCTCTAGACTTACATACCTCTATCGCTTCGTCCACATTCATCAGTCTCTTCATACATGCTCGTCGGTTTCGAGTACTCTTAACATTCCCGTCCTTCAGAGTCCGATCTATTTATTACAATGTAATATAATAAAAACCTTAGCCACAGGACCGCTTGGCCGGGTCTGCTAGTAATATATATATTTGTCGGTGTGTGGTAATAATAATAAATATAATATATCCTCACGCCTTCCCACAAGGGTCCCCGAAGGGGTTGGCAGAGGTGTATAGGTAATACCCACACACCCACTTTCCGCCAGAGGTATATTAGGTGCCAACGTGACAGATGGCGAGTCCATCGCCGTTACTCAAGTACGACTATACATGCGCCTTTGAATTTCTTCTCAGACGTATGCAGGTTTCCTCTCGATGTTTTCCTTCACCGTAAAGCTCGTGGTGTGACTAATCACTGTACTTAAGTTCAGAAAAACTCATTGGTACAGTCGGGATTCGAACTTGCGACCTTTGCGTCGCAGGCAACTGCTCGAACCACTCGGCCACCACGGCTTTTTACGGTGTGTGGTACAACTGAATTATGTAATACTTACATCAAAATCACAAGACTTAAGTCGTAATCAAGTGTGCTATAATGATATTAGACGCGTTGTATCAACAGAAACTAGAACCCAAATCCACAATACAATAAACATACCAATTAAGCCATCCTATAATTAGTTCATACGTTTCACATAATTATAATCCATATACATACAGGCTGCTTGAAACATAAGAGTAACTTTACAGTTGTTAATTATCTTAAAGTTCATCTCATCATCATCATATCCTCATGCCTTCCAACAAGGGTCCCCGAAGGGCTAGGCAGAGGTTTATAGGTAGAACCCACACACCCAATTTCCGCCAGAGATATATAATTAAATAAATGCCAACGTGACAGATGGAGCGTCCATCGCCGTTACTCAAGCACGACTATACATACGCTTTTGAATTTCTCCTCAAACGTATGAAGGTTTCCTCTCGGTGTTTCCTTCGCCGTATACCTCGTGGTGTGAGTAATAACTGTACTTAAGTTCAGTTCGAGTGCGATTCGAACGAGGTATAATGATACCTACTTACAAGAAATGTCTACCATATAGGAAAACTTCTCTTTTAGTTTTATAGACTAACGAATTGAAATCAGTCTCAGAAAGGGGTTAGCGAAGGTTAAAATAATACTCATTTTCCCATATTGACATATAGGTACGCTCAAGGACGGGAACTTCAAGAGTACTCGAAATCGACGATCATGTATGAAGAGACTGATAAATGAAGCGAAAGAGATATGTAAGTCTAGAGACAACTGGCGCTCTATACTCTCTGCCTACCCCGTTAGGGACTCGGCGTGATGATATGTATGTATGTAGATATACAGATGTCATTAGTTTGTACTCTGTAAAAGACGGCGTGGACCCTGTAAATCCGTTAAGTAGTTTAAAAGACCATCTTTTAAATTACGTAAAAGACTATCTTTTAGACTACGTAAAATACTATCTTTTAAACAACGTAAAATAACATCTTTTAAACTACGTGAAATACAACCTTTTAAATTACGTGAAATACCATCTTTTAAACTACGTAAAAACTATCTTTTAAACTACGTAAAATACTATCTTTTAAACTACGTAAAATACTATCTTTTAAACTACATAACGGATTTACAGACAGCAGGAAGCATTAGGAAGCATGAAAAAAGGACAGGTCAAGAGTACCCTAAACCGAAGAGCATGTATGAAGAGAATAATTAAAGTGTAAGAAGCGAAAGAAGTATGTAAGGATCGTAGCAAGAGGAAAGAAATGGTCTCTGCCTACCCCTACGGGAAAGAGGCGTGATTATATGTATGTATGTATGTAGGAAGCGTCATGAGATACAGAAGTAGCAGTGATAGAAATAAACGATCAGTCCTGTATACAGCGAAACACACAATGAAATACGCGGTGTCTGTAAATCACTGTTGTGTATATTGACGGTCCGCCGAGCGTAATACGCAACTGCCAGCGTTGGTTTGCGCCTCTCAGTATGGAAAATTAATTGATGCGCTATAAATTTTGGCTTGAAGTACACAAACAGGTCGGTTTAAACTTAACAGAACGTACATCCGGTTTCGTGGACTGAAAGGCAAAAGATCTTAGGTCATAGCGCGAGATCCACGAGATACGAGATTGAATTGCTTCTCAGACGTATGGAGGTTTCCTCTCGATGTTTACCTTCACCGTAAAGCTCGTGGTGTGCCTAATTACGTACTTAAGTTCAGAAAACTCATTGGTACAGTCGGGATTCCAACTTGCGATCTTCATGCCGCAGGCAACTACCATGGCCATGGCTTTTTAAAATCTAATTAAATGTTGAAACACATTTTACGTATTAACACAAGCTTCTCACTCTATTTTCCAGCTTCCGTTTGAAGCAGGTCAAGCCGAGAAAAGGCAGAAACTTAGAACCCAACAGAAAATATACTCGAGCTTTAGCGCAGGCTGTCAATTATATTCTGAGCTAAATTTAAATGTAATTTTAAATTCACATGTTTGGAACGGGTATGAAAAAAAATTCTATATTTTCAGGTACGAAACGCGAGCGGGCGAATTTAAACATCTATTTGAAATGTGCCCGTTTGAATATTATGTACGTTTAATATTAGTATCATCATTAGTATCATAGTATAGTATAACATCTTTTATATCTCAGTCAGTAAAAGTTGCAGCACATAAGATGTGACTGCCAACGGCGTGTTGGTCGGAGCTGCTTGCGACGCTTGCGGTAGCAGGTTCGTTTCCTTTGAGGCTCGGATTCGTGTGATGAAAGCGGCGCTTTACACAAGAGATATATTTTAGGTGCCAACTTGACAGATGGTGAGTCCATCGCCTTTCTTCAAGCACGAGTATACATACGCTTTTGAATTCCTTGTTCAACATATGCAGATTTCCTCTCGATGTTGTCCTGCACCGTAAAGCTCGTGGTGTGAGTAGTCACTGCACTTAAGTTCTGAAAAACTCATTGGTACAGTCGGGATGCGAATTTGCAATCTTTGTGTTGCAGGCAACTAGTCCAACCAAAAGACCACGGCTTATTAATATTAAGTTATAAATTTCTTTTTCACACAAAAACTAATGAATGGACTTGGATGAAATTTGGCAGGGAGATAGATTATTAGCTGGATACACTAGATATAGAATAGATATATATATATACATAAAATAGATATATACAATAGATATATACATAAACGGCGATGGACTCGCCATCTGTCACGTTGGCACCTGATATACCTCTGGCGGAATGTGGGTGTGTGGGTAACCTATACACCTCTGCCTATCTCTTTGGGGACCCTTGTGGGAAGGCGTGAAGATATATTATTATTATTATTATACATAAATACATAGGACATCCAAGACTATGCTACAAATACTCGTGTTCATCACACAAATATCTGCCTTAAGCGGGATTCGAACCCTCAAGTTTCGCAGTCAGGAGCTCTGTCCACTAGACCAGACGGCCGTCATTGGTAAGCGGGTACCGGCAACTTGCACGCTGTTAGTCGTGTAAATAACACAGTTCACTTCCAAGTACCAGCATCAAAATACTGAGCATTAGGCATGTACCAAAGTCCTTTGGCAATGTTTTGTTTGTGTTAGCAACAGAACCCCTATTTATTTTAGAGTTCGTCGACATTTCAAGCAGAATCACTAGAGGCTTGCTCTCCCAGGGTCGTCTCTTACTGTCGTAATACGATAAAACCGAATAGAATTATATAAAAAAAACAAAGACATGATTTTTAAACCACGTCCGGTAAAGACTTAATACATTGGTACATAATTTCACATCTGTCCCTTGCCCGATCGTTGGGCCTATAACTATACTTAACTATAGAATGGCAACCTGACAGCTACACGTTAGCTAGGTGGATCATGGAGAAGATGGTGAAGACCTGGACCAGTCTATGTATGGACATTACATCTGTGAACAGGTCAACACTAGAATAGGATATATATTATCACGCCATTCCACAAGGGTCCCCGAAAAGGAAGGCAGAGGTGTTTCGGTATTACCCACACACCCACTTACCGTCGGAGATTTATTTTAGGTGCTAACGTGAAACATGGCGAGTCCATTGCCATTACTCAAGCACATTTCATCCCAAACGTATAGGTAATTGATTGATTTCCTCATGATGTATTCCTTCACCGTGGAGTCATAAACCACTGAACTTAAGTTTAGAAAAACGTATTGGTACAGTCGTGGTTCCAACTTCCAATCATTCCGGTGATGGATTGATCGAACCACTCGATAATCGCGGATCTAAAATGACATTAGTTAGTTTAATTATTGTTTATTACTTGGAAGCTTGGTAACCCTATGAACGATAAATAGAGACTGTTTGCGCACTAGGAGACACAGTGGGACTTTAGAAAATACATTGCAATATACAATATTGATGTTAGGGAGGCCGACTAGGTTTCACCCCAATGGTGTAATTGTTCCGGCTATGATGCTATGGATTCATTACAACCCAATACAAGCGTCAAGCGCCGCAAGTATGCCTGTCTCGGGTCAGGTTACATATTTGCTGCATTTGCGGTTGAAACTCTGGGGCCTTGGGGTCCTGAGGCTCACCATCTTTTAAAAGAGGTCTCGCGCCGTCTTGTCGAGACCTCTCGTGACAGGCGGGCTGGAACATATCTCGCTCAGAGAATCAGCATTGCTATCCAGCGTGGCAATGCTGCTAGTCTTCTTGGCACGTTGCCTCGGGATACCGATTTGGGACAAATATTTTATCTGTAAGTAGTTAGTTTCAACTGTTCTTTGTAAATATTATTAATTGTTGTTATTGTAAATAAAAAACCCAATACAAATAAAAACCGTGGCGGTTCGCTGTATTGATTAGTCGCTTTCTAAGTATAGATACGCCGATTCATACCTAGATCTGCTAGGTGATCAAGTTTTTCAACTTAAATGTATCCTACAGAGTAATAAATACTTTAGGACAACACCCATAGTCCCATATTATGCACAGAAACCAGCGAAATTCGAACACGCGATCGCGAGCATAGCAGTCAAGAGCTCCGACCATTAGACCAGTTTTATTTTGACACTAGCAGCACTTACCAATCCCTAAAATGCTTTTATAATACATATCATCACGCTAGTCCCTAACGGGGTAGGCAGAGAGTATATATCGCCAGCTATCTCTATAGTTACATACATCTTACGCTAAGTCCACATTCGTCAGTCTCCTCATACATGCTCGTCGGCTTCGAGTACTTTAGACGTTCCTGTCCTTGAGCGTCCAATCGATTTGATCTAAGTAATTGAAACATATGCTTTATATCTTCACACACAAGCTATAGACAGATATATGTCGTATATAAGTAATAGGTTTCCATTTTTTCTTTAAATGTATGTACGCAAGTTTTCTTTCCTTTTTTTCTCATTCACACTGACAGATTTGAACCCCAATCTTGACTACTGAAACATATTCGACATAGCGAAATTTCTGAAAATGTGAACGTTCAACTCATTTATATGGCCGTATTTCAAAATTTGCGGCGTGCATAATTTAATTAGACACGAAGCGTTCCCTAGACTCAAAGCATAGGGCTGTGGAAAAATTTAAATTCATTTAAGCCAGCACAAGTTTTTAGTATCCAACAATTTTCAGGGATGGTGGTTGATACGTATAGTTTTTAATGAAAAATATTTTCCGCGCAACATTTAATTTTAACAACTTTAACATATGATCGAGCCGTTGTGGCCAAGTGGCTCGAGTAGTCGCTAACAACCCAAAGTCGACAAGTTTGAATACGGACTGTACAAATGTTTTACTTAAGTACTAAGTGTAAGATTCACAAAAATAAATTCAACGTATCGTATATGTCAATGGCGTCGTACATACTATTTGTGGCAATGGCACCTAAATATCGGGCGAAAAGTGTGTGTGACACCTCCTACCCCTCCAGGGACCCTTATGGGAAGCGTCGAATATATATTATGTAAATATTGAGTGGCTGTTGGCTGTTGTCGTTCCCGCCCGTATTAAACTTCTGTGTAAGCATGTTTGTTGTTCCTTGTTTATGTATACATAATGAGCCGTGGTGGCTGAGTGATTCGAGCAGTTGCCTGCGACGCAAAGGTCGCAAGTTCGAATCCCGACTGTACCAATTAGTTTTTTCTGAACTTAAGGACAGTGATTAGTCACACCACGAGCTTTACGGTGAAGGAAAACATCGAGAGGAAGCCTGCATACGTCTGAGAAGAAATTCAAAGGCGTATGTATAGTCGTGCTTGAGTAACGGCGATGGACTCGCCATCTGTCACGTTGGCACCTAATATACCTCTGGCGGAAAGTGGGTGTGTGGGTATTACCTATACACCTCTGCCTACCCCTTCGGGGACCCTTGGAAATATATATATTTTTTTATACCACAAAGGTGGCAAACAAGCATGCGGTCCGCCTGATGGTTAGCGGTTACCGCCGCCTATGGACGCTTGCAACACCAGGGGTATCACACGCGCGTTGGCGACCCTATAATTTTCCCTATAATCAAATTACGAAAGTAAAGTGATTTCTTTAAAATTGCAAAAACGATTACAACTCCGTCCCCTCGCAGTCATACTCATCTGACAGTATTAGTACACTGAATACTTTATAATTTTATCTCGGCACTTATATTAACTCATCTGCGCTATAAAATATAGAATAGAGGATATCTTTAATGCAAGCACGTAATAATTTGAACCTTTCCCCGCGGAAGATAAGGTTTATTAAGGCTTTGCATTAAAACTTGTATTTATTGGGGGTGTATTTTATTATAATAGCAAGCTTATGGCACACTGTAAAAATATTTTATGCTCTTTCAGCCATTCTTCAGTTGTTTGTGATCAAAATGTGATCTCTACTAATGTTAATGTGTCTGTTTGTAATGTAATATAATAATGTATCCTCACTCCTTCCCACAAGGGTCTTCGAAGGGGTAGGCAGAGGTGTATAGGTAATACCCACACACCCACTTTCCGCCAGAGGTATATTAGGCGCCACCGTGACAGATGGCGAGTCCATCGCCGTTTCTGAAGTACGACTATACATATGCCTTGGAATTATTATATCATTTATTACATATCATCACGCCGAGTCCCTAACGGGGTAGGCAGAGAGTATAGAGCGGCAGTTCTCTCTAGACTTACATACCTCTTTCGCTTCGTCCACATTCATCAGTCTCTTCATACATGCTCGTCGGTTTCGAGTACTCTTGACGTTCCCGTCCTTGAGCGTCCGATCGATGTGATCCAGGTAGTTGAATTCATTATTATTATTGTTCCAGGCAAGAACTAAACCCGCCACCCTACTAGCAATTGCTTCATAGCCAGTCTTACGAGTAGCCAAGGACATTGTTATCTACTTTAGAGGTTCGTGCTTCTTATTTACAAAACACTGCAATAATAATGCTTCTAGTGGCTTTTTACTGCCGGCGAAAGTCTAGACTTAAGGTTGTAATTGGAAAATTGAATTTTCATGTCGCTCCACGAGCAAGAAACGGGGAAAAATGGAAAGATTTAAGATATTTATGTGAGAAAATTTTATACATAATGTTGAATTTAAAGTTTACCCTTGGGTGCATACTCGTATTCATATCTTCACGACTTCTCTCAAGGGTGTAGGCAGAGATTTATCACATAACTTTCCACAAGAGTCCCCGAAGGGGTAGGCAGAGTAATGTAGGTACTACCACCATACACACATTTCGCTAGAAATATATTGATAGGTGAATGTGGACGAAGCGAAAGAGGTATGTAAGTCTAGAGAGAACTGGCGCTCTATACTCTCTGCCTACCCCGTTAGGGACTTGGCGTGATGATATGTATGTATATATTTTAGGTTCCAACGTGACAGATGGCGGTCCATCGCCGTTACTACTGCTAGATGGCGAGTTCTCAAGGACTACGCATACATTCCTGACTGTCTTCTTTAGCATGTGTAGGTTTCCTCGTGGTGTGATTAATCCTTGAATAATATTTAAAAAACCAATTGGCACTAACCGTAGGAGTCCATACTTACAGCCATGATTGTACACGACCCACTTGGTCAACACGGCTCTTATATTATATCATCATCACAAATTTAAGAGCTGGGCTCTTGTCGGCGTCTCTGCCATTTGCAGTCCCTTCAATTTGTTTCTGTCCAGCGCAAACTCTTCGACCTCCCTATACGTCATGAGAGACACTTTGTCTTTGATCTGACCCATGTATGTTAATCTTGGTCTTCCTCTCTTTCCCTCTACCTTTCCTTCTAAGTTGTTCCTAAAGAAGCTATCGTGTCGTATAAGGTGGCCTATCATGTCTCCTCTTCTATTCTCGACTGTCTTTAACAGTACTAAACAACATGGCCCTCATATTATTTAAATAATAATATAATATATCCTCACGCCTTCCCACAAGGGTCTCCGAAGGGGTAGGCAGAGGTGTATAGGTAATACCCACACACCCACTCTCCGCCAGAGGTATATTAGGTGCCAACACGACAGATGGCGAGTCCATCGCCGTTACTCAAGCACGACTATACATACGCCTTTGAATTTCTTCTCAGACGTATGCAGGTTTCCTCTCGATGTTTTCCTTCACCGTAAAGCTCGTGGTGTGACTAATCACTGTATTTAAGTTCAAAAAAAACTCATTTGTACAGGCGGGATTTGAACTTGCGAACTCATATTATATATCTTTCCTAAATAAAATATTCAGCTGCTATAATAATATAATGTTATTCCATAATAATTCGAACGTATTCACCTGCCTATGATCCCAGCGTCGTTTGACCTTACAACAAACAGACCTCCCACTTAAATCGTTATAATTAAATTACTTTTAAAAGGCACCACCGAAAATCATATATTAACCTATTTCCCGGAGCGCATCTGGACGAGACAAGTGTAAACCGGTTTACGGGTACCAGTGTAAAGCTCCAGTCACACCAAAGCGACTTCTAGTTAACGGATAATGATCGCACTAAAATTGTAAAAGCGATATGTATGAGTGTTTTCCTATATAATGAAATGGCTGGCCGTATTTGGATGAAATCCGGAATAAAGATAGCTCGTACTTCTTTAGACTATACCCGAATCGTCGTCTTCAAAGCGCAATAGTAATTTCTATAATTATAATGCCATGTGAAGTATAAAATCCTTATGTCAATATAGGCAAAATAAACAAATTTGGACTAGTATTACCTCATACTCTCATTGAATATCCCAAATCATGACTCTCAAAGGTCCTTTTATAAGTTACTCTAATAAGCATTCAGAGCAAAACTCGTAAGAAAAGACTGTTAGAAAAAATAGTGTAGACAAGAACAAAAAGCGATCGCATTGCCTCGAATGTCATTAATTGGTTAAATCAATTAAGCCAGTAAGAAGAGGGGTAGGGCATAACGGGTTTCCCGTTCGAATTTGGAGCTGCCCGACTGGGGCAGGACCTCCACCTTATAGAAGAAGTCCGTAGCCAAATAACACAATTTATGTTCCTACGTGGTGGATTAGGTTTCCAGTAGCTGAGCGAGCTGAGCTGAGTGAGCTCCTTGGGGAGGGGGAAGGATTGTTACATTGTGTTGGAAGCAGAGGGATTAAGCCTTATGCTGCCAACACACTATATCTCTCCGAACACAGAGTGGCAACACGCAAGTGATACTTCGGTATCGTGAGCGTAAATAGGCTACGGGAACCGTTTCCCATCAGGTGGTCCGTATTCTTGTTTGCCACTCTTGTTGTATTAAAAAAAAAGTATATTTTTACCCACTGCAGGATAGATGCTTCCAATAAGATTCTCACAGAAGGTGCCTCTATCTTATCCTATCATCTAGCAATCTCTTGCACCATCATCACAAATTTAAGAGCTAGGCTCTTGTCAGCATCTCTGAAAAAGTCCCTTCCATTTGCTTCTGTCCAGCGCAACCTGTGACCTCCCTATACATACGTCATGAGAGACACTTTTTCTTTGATCTGACCCATGTATGTTAATCTTCGTCTTCCTCTTCCTCTCTTCCCCTCTACTTTTCCTTGTAAGAAAGGTAGAACTAATCTCTTGCAAAGAGTATAATTGGTTTAGAAAAAAAAACTTAATCGTTGAGGTTCGTCCTATCTTCCCGAGTGAAATTCACAATGAGTTAACGGTTAATTATTTTGCTAGACTTAATGCTGAGCTGAGCAGGTGGGCGCCTTAACTGCGGGCTCCAGGTCTTACTGAGCTGGTTTATGTGACTGCAGAATAGAGTCGGAGTAGAATTATAGAGCGCCATAAGTTGTTATTGGAACAATTTTATGGCTCTTTTCCATGTTCCAAGAACGCCGTTGTGGTCGCTGCAGAAAGCGCACAGTTCAATTTGAACCGTATAACTGTGTGAACAGGATTCAGATTTGACAGGTAATCGAATTGCAGCTGCTATCAAAGTGTTCCATAAATAGAGATACGGGTATATATAAAAAAATGGGTTTATATCACAAGTAGCTGTGCCGTGTGGATTCACCCGATAAAACATATTAAAATTCATATTTTTTTTCCGAGAAAGAGGAACAGTCATTCACATTCTTTAATATTAATATTATTATTTTATTCAAGGACGGGAACGTCAAGAGTACTCGAAACTGACGAGCATATATGAAGAGACTGATGAATGTGGACGAAGCGAAAGAGGTATGCAAGTCTAGAGAGAACTAGCGCCCTATACTCTCTGCCTACCCCGTTAGGGACTTGGCGTGATGATATGTATTATTTTATTACATAGGAAAAAGCCATGGTGGCCGAGTGATTCCGGCAGTTGTCTGCAATACAAGGATTGCAAGTTCGAATCCCGACTGTACCAATGAGTTTTTTTACCTTAATTACAGTGATTAGTCACACCGCGAGCTTTACGGTGAAGGAAAACATCGAGAGGAAACGTGCATACGTCTGAGAAGCATTCCAAAGCCATATGTATAGTCGTGCTTGACTAAACGGCGAAGGACTCGCCATATGTCACGTTGGCACTTCAAATATATCTCTGACGGAAAGAGAGTGTGTGAGAACTAGCTATACACCTAACCTTTCGGGGACCCTTGTGGGAAGGCGTGAGAATTTCTAAGGATATTTTCCTTCATCATAAATATTGATATCATTCAAATCTCTTGCAAAAAATATCAAAGTATCATGTGGATCCTTGTGGGAAGGCGTGAGGATATATATATATGTTCTTTATCACTCGTCTGTACCCAACACGTAGTATCTTCACTACACATACGATATGAAATCCATCTCAAAATGATTTAACCCGACGTCACGCTGAACGAGAAGACAACATTAGGAGCTTGCAAGAAACATTGGCTACAAAAAGGTTGATCGATCGGCTTAAACTGTCCCCGACACGCGATCTATCACGCGGTGGCACTCACGTGACATGTACAACTCGTTGTGACTTCATTACGAGCCGACAAGTGTAAATAATTAACAGCCAATAACAGCTCTAACCTGATAACATACATATTTAATGCTTAATTATGAAGGATAACTGCCAGAAATAAGGTGAATGGAGCCATGTCGGCGTTGATAGGCAGTAAAAGTCTGGGCAAGAATGCTCGAGTTGCTGTCCACAACGCGATATTGGTACCTACCTTATTGTATGGCAGCGAATCCTGGGTATGTCAGAGGAAGCATGAAAATAGCTTGAATGCAGTCGAGATGCGATCTCTTCGAAAAATGTGCGGCGTAACGATATTAGATCGAATCCGCAATGATGAGATTCGCAAATCAACTGGCGTGAATGAGGGCGTGATTGTAAAGATGAGGAAAGGCATTTTACGTTGGTTTGGACACATAGAAAGGATGAGTGAAGAAAGATTGACGAAACAGATATACAAAGCAAAAGTGTGTGCAAGAAGAGGTCGAGGAAGGCCACGTTCCAACTACCTGAATCAAATCGATCGGACTCTCAAGGACGGGAACGTTAAGAGTACTCGAAACCGACGAGCATGTATGAAAAGACTGATGAATGTGGACGAAGCGAAAGAGGTATGTAAGTCTAGAGAGAACTGGCGCTCTATACTCTCTGCCTACCCCGCTAGGGACTTGGCGTGATGATATGTAAGTGCTGTGAGATGCTATTTAGTAAAAAAAAAAACAAAAGTTCTCGGGCTCCAGAAGCCATTTTCTATCC
>JACCPG010010368.1:0-13195 GCA_016069955.1 Drepana arcuata | reverse complement strand
ATGTTCTCTTTTACCCTTTCCTGATTTCCTTATGGTGTGATAATAGTATTTAAGTTGTAAAAGAACTCATTGGTACAGACAGCCGGGATTCGAACTTGCAATCTTGCTTTGCAGGCAACTACTCAAATCGCATGTATATGTATTGCATATACATAGATACTATTAAATAAAATACCAATTTTCGTGTTACACGTTCTCGTTGTACACGACTTTAGTGTTGTGTTCATATTACAATAAGTATAAGGTGAAACATTGAATTCATACATTTATTACCGTTTTTCTCGGGCATTCATTTTCAGAATTTTTGTATTGTTGTATAAGTAAAAAAGTATTAAATGAGTATAAATCAATATTTAATTTTTTACGCAGTTGAAACCGCGGTGCATCTAATGTGTACGTAAACCTACATTGTAACAAGAATACCATTAAAGTTTAACAAATTAGACCAACCAGATTAAATCTATCCAACACACATTGGTAGAACCGTTCAGAGTACTCGACCCTGCCAAAAATGCATGAAGAGGTCGGTCGGCGCTCTCTCTCTGCCCACCGCGTGAGGGACTTGGCTTGATGATATAAAACATTGTTAATAAATATACCATTAATTTCATATTTAACTATCGTATTTCCTGTCAGCACATAAGGTAAACAGAAATATATACAGCCTGCATCGAAATTATTGCTTACAACTTTTGGCTTAATAGCAGTGTCCGCCTTTCTCTAACTAACTATAACCACGTACTTCAAACGTAATGATCAAGCATACTAGCCGCCTGATGGCAAGCGGTTATCTGTTATTTATTTCTTAAATAATTTAAATGATAACTATTGTTCGTCACATCTTCCCACAGGGATTCCAAACAGGTAAGCAATGGTAGGCAATTACAATCACATTTCGCAGGATATATATATATATATATATGTATATATATGAGGATGTCTGAGTCTGAGAAAAATTAGACGTATTTAAAGTCGTATTTAGTCTAATTTTTCTCAGACTCAGACATCCTCATGTCGGTATCTTTCCTCCTGAAGCCGGTGTTCTGATAAATCTCATCATTGTCTTTAACGCTCAAAAAAAAATATTTGAACCGGCGATCTTGGCTTAACAAGCGACTGTTTAATTCATTCGGTCACCACAGCTCTATTCGAAATGTTACTTTATTATTTTATGTACGGGATAATACCATTGATCCCATTTAAAATATCTTCATCGCGTAAATTCCCACAAGTTATCATACAGTAGAAGTTTTCATGTTTCATATCTCCGTCGGCTAACTTTAATGAAAGCCGATATAACAGCCTTTGTAACTCACCTGCTAACTTTAAATTGGGCCACTCCTTCACGTCGTCCCCAGCACACTCAATAAAAATCACATAACATCACTTGACTAACATTTTTAAGTTCAAACTTCAAATAAACTATGTAGTAAAACATATTTAACTTAATACGGTATACTAACACAATCTATTTTGTGTGAATAAAGGTGCTCTTATAACAAAGTTACGTAGAGTTTATAGCAGACATTCCCGATGAAACGCAAGTGACGTGCGCTCATTTCCCGTCCGCGTAGAGACTGCCGCAACTAGAGACTCCTGAAAACTGAAGCGACGCAGGCTTTGGCGCCTCGAAAAACCTTTGTGGATAGTCGTCTGAAGAGTTGTCATCCTACTTAGTATTATGAATGCGAAAGTTTGTGATTATCACGCAAAAACTTCTGAATGGGATTGGATGAAATTTGGCTCACAGGTAGATTACAATATATGAACTAAGAATTAAGTGGGTGAAATCGCTAGTCAGAGATAGATTATAGAATTTTATGCATAATTATAATATGAATTATATTACCGCCCGTTGGGCAGACGACATCACACAAGCTGGGAATGTGGTGGAAACTAAGTCAGGGCTGAGAATTGGCATCAAACCGGGAAGCCCTATTGTAGCTTAGCATTAGGTGTATGTCGGCAGAACATGATGTTTTTTAAAAAAAAAAGATAACCTGTGCAAACATTAACACTTATCCGCGGTAAGAAATGTACTATGTATCTTTATCAATTGTGTTGTTGTTATACATATGTAATATTTTTGTATTACAAGTGGCATTATAAGACCACGGTAAACAGGGGAATCTTCTACGTACATAATGCAGGCTATTATAACTTACAAGAAGTGATCCTAATTCAAGTCATATACATCTTATAGTTTAATAAATAATAATTATTATTATTATCAAGAAACACCTACGATATATTTAGATACTCCTGAAATTGTTTAAGGATGCACAAAATTTAATTAGATTTTACAATGTAAAGTTTCTGTACTTGTTCAGATACGTTAGTAAGTTGTCGATTAATTAATAAGTTTGTGGCAACTTGCTCTTTTATGCAGCTTGTGCAACGTTTACGTCACGAATATTACGTAACTGAAAATAGTACAGTTAAAGCCGTGGTGGCCGAGTGGTTCGAGCAGTTGCCTGAGACGCAAAGGTCGCAAGTTCGAATCCCGACTGTACCAATGAGTTTTTCTGAACTTAAGAACAGTGATTAGTCACACCACGAGCTTAACGGTGAAGGAATACATCGAGAGGAAACCTGCATACGTCTGAGAAGAAATTCAAAGGCGTATGTATAGTCGTGCTGGAGTAACGGCAACGGACTCGCCATCTGTCACGTTGGCACCTAATATACCTCTGGCGGAAAGTGGGTGTGTGGGTATTACCTATACACCTCTGCCTACCCCTTCGGAGACCCTTGTGGGAAAGCGTGAGGATATTTAAGTAGATATTTAAATATCAAGTTTAAAAACAAGTTAGTAATTAAAATTATTTCCGCTCTTAATAATTCCTGCCACTCTCTGCAGTTGCTATGTCCTAATATTATGTATTAAATATAAGTGGAAAAGCAAAAAAGAATTGAATTGTTTTTTATCTTATTTGCTAGATGTATGTATTCATTCCAGATGTTATTCATTCTTAGCCCTTTAACGTTATATTTTCTTTGATAGTATCTCTGTAAGCGAGGTCCTGAATAAACAGAATGGAATGTTGTTTCGTAATTGTATTGCAAATTTGTCTGCGGCGCGTTTGCGTGTTTTTTTTCGGATCTCGCTAATGTTGCTTTAATATTTTATTGAGGTTTGGTATCTGCTTTCTTTAAAAGAATGCAATAATTCTATGTTTTACAAATGGTTCTTGTTTTGTGTTCTTACAACCGCAACCAAGAATTCATTCGACATTTTCCTCCGTATACTGGCATTTGCCGCGACGCAGTTTGCATGTAATGCAGAAAATAGATCTTGTACTTGCATTTCTCTAGGAAGGAAAATCGCAATAGGTATCTAAACACAGCTTACGCCTTTATTATTCATTGAAAAAAAATATACACTTAAATATACTTAAGTACAGTGATTAGTCACACCACGAGCTTAACGGTGAAGGAAAACATCGAGAGGAAGCCTGCATACGTCTGAGAAGAAATACAAAGGCGTATGTATAGTCGTGCTGGAGTAACGGCGATGGCCTCGCCATCTGTCACGTTGGCACCTAATATACCTCTGGCGGAAAGTGGGTGTGTGGGTATTACCTATACACCTCTGCCTACTCCTTCGGGGACCCCTGTGGGAAGGCGTGAGAATATATTATATTATATTATATTAAAAAATATATATATCGTGAACCATCTTCAAGGTATTTCAATACGAGTTCTACTAAAACGAAAATTGTAGTAGCATGTAACAAAAATGTTAAACTGCAATGAAACATAGTTTATGTTTGCAACCAGCAATCATAAATTGAGCTACACTGATTTTAGGTCTATGTGTTGAATTTAAAAAGTGTAAAAATGGTTCTAATGACCTCCGTATACATTTGGCACCTAAAATAGATATATTTTAGGTGCCAACGAGACAATTGGGAGTCCATCGCGTTTACTCACGCACGACGCATACTTCTCCTCAAACGTATGCAGGTTTCCTCTCGATGTTATAACTTTAATTATTTATTTATTATCATACATTACATTATTATTATTTATTAAGACACGATTAAAGCGTAAAAATTCAAGGGTTGTATATATTTACACAAAATATAATTTCACCCAAATGCTTAATTAGAGTACATATAATAATTTTAATATTGCTATTCAAATTAATAATTCCATGCGAAAATGTTAATGCACGAGTCCAAGTCAACAAAATCAACGCTCGAAAGATGTAAAATGTAACGTCGCTGAAAAATTAATTCGACCGGTGAATTCAATTAAAATGGTAATTAACTAGGTAGCATACCAGATGATATCTGCTGGCTTTTAGTCAAATTATTAATATTTGCCGCCCAGCGCGCACCGTGCCGCCACCGCCGCCCGCCTTTACCCATACTGAATGAGTAATCATATTTTTTCCTTTCATTCAACTGAAAATTGCGAGTGATACTCGTGCAAGCTTTGTAAACTTCGTTGCATGAAAGTTAAGGAAAATAAGCTTTGGGATGTTAAGATTAAAGTGAGCACTTTTCAATAGATCTACGTTATAGTTTGTAACAGACAAACTTTAAAACTACTAAACTGATTGTAATAGATTTTCAACTTATGTAAAGTAGCAATATTTCAGTGTAACATTAGCTATATTTTATATAATAATATATATAATATATCCTCACGCCTTCCCACAAGGGTTCCCGAAGGGGTAGGCTGAGGTGTATAGGTAATACCCACACACGCACTTTCCGCCAGAGGTATATTAGGTGCCAACGTGACAGATGGCGAGTCCATCGCCGTTACTCAAGCACGACTAAACATACGCATTTGAATTTCTTCTCAGACGTATGCAGGTTTCCTCTCGATGTTTTCCTTCACCGTAAAGCTCGTGGTGTGACTAGTCACTGTACTTAAGTTCAGAAAAACTTATTGGTACTGTCGGAATTCGAACTTGCGACCTTTGCGTCGCAGGCAACTGCTCGAACCACTCGGCCACCACGGCTCTTATCTAGCTATATTTTATAATAATAATATTAACAAAATAATAAGTCTGAGAAGCAATTCAAAGGCGTATGTATAGTCGTGCTTGAGTAACGGCGATGGACTCGCCATCTGTCACGTTGGCACCTAATATACCTCTGGCGGAAAGTGGGTGTGTGGGTATTACCTATACACCTCAGCCTACCCCTTCGGGAACCCTTGTGGGAAGGCGTGAGGATATATTATTATTATTATAAATAGAGGTGCCATCTTGTTTGACCTAACACCAAATTAAAAAAAGATATGTACACTTAAAGATACAAATAATTGTATACATATATTATATGTATATAAGAATTGACCCGCGATCTCTTCAGAACCTTTTCAGTTCAGCTAAATAAATAGATTCTTAGAGGTCTCTTTGAAGAGGAACAAATTATTCGCAGTTCGTTCGCAGTAAAGAATTTGAGAAGTGAGAAAAACCAAAGAAAGTCGGCTAACCTTGCTTATTACAAATGTAACACAACAAAGGCAGTGCCTATGGCACATTTACTTGCCTACGTCAATGTAACCCCCGCTTCATTTGTGACGGTTCAGGTGAAATTGTATCGTACACAACTCATGGGTTATTCATACCTTATACCTTTGCGTTTTCCAAGAAAATTGTTGCGGGAATTCGTGTGCTACCATCAGATTCAGAGCTAATGAGACGGATTCATATTTCAGGCATAAATATGTATTTGAATTTAGAATAATCGGTATTATTTGCTGAATTTTGTTCTTATTTAAATCTTAATAGAAACACGTGTACCACTTTTTATATAATTTATTGCATCGTTAATCTTTTATGCGAAAATGTGGCAAAAGATTTCTCATAAGTCAACTTAGTATTTTTTTTATTTGTTTCCTTTCTTGTATCCAATATATTTTTGAGCAATCAAGTACCATGTTCTAAGGCACCTTGAATAATTTTAGTTATTAGTAAGACCTGATTTCCCAGGTAAAAGATAAAGAAGCTTTCTACCAGTTATTTTAAAGTTTTAGAAAATGTTTAACATATGGAATGAGAATGGTAACGGTAATTTAACAAAATAAAAAAAAAAAATAAAAAAAAAATTTAGTTCGTCCACCTTCCGTAACGTAGAGCTACTGAAGTTACTGAAGGTGAGCTAGTTGTGTTGGTTCATAGACCGATCTATATGCGCCAGTATCAACAAAATAAAATATCATACATATCACGCAGAGTTCCTAACGGGGTAGGTAGTAGAGCGCCAGTTCTCCTACATACTTCTTTCGCTTCGTCCACATTCATCAGTCTCTTCAAAAATCATGTCGACCCATTATAATATTGTCAATGCATTAATTAAGCGCGGGTACCTAGTATCATCCCTCATCCCAAAACAATTTGTATTTACTAGAAGGGTACACAGCTTTACTAGATGGAGGCTAAGTGTATTGTGTTTTAACCGACTTGAAACAAGGAGGAGGGTACGACGAGCTTTACTTCGGGCTACTCTGTGGGACTCTCGACTACTCAGCGTGAATATATAATATAGATCTAATTACACAAATAGTACTAATTATACAATTAGAACTGATGTAAGATATTAAAAATAAGAATAAGTACTGTTGATAACGTGCTAATTTCACAAGCTACTTCTCATAAAAAAAAATGGTTGCTATAAGTTTTTCCTACGCACAGGTTTTATAAAAAATGTATCAAACAAAGAACCACACAGATTGTCGGCAACACGAACATTATTTTGGTCAGAGTACCGCTGCACGATCATTACCAGCGACTGCGCATATTTTTTGTTGCCTGAGTTTACTGACTGGAACGGCATGAGGCCAATTTGAAAGGGTAATCCACCAATCAGAACACTCAGTCTGAATCGCGCTAGTGAAGTTTTCTTTGCCGTTTGTATATAAGAAAAATAATTTGTTGTACTAAGCGGGGAGTCCGATGTTGCTGAGAAGACCGGCTATTGCGAGGGGCCGGACTCTATCCTCGCTGTATTGTCGTGTACATGTCCTGTTCAGGCAGTAGAGCGGCCTCTGCTTCCGTGTATCGTTTGTTAATATTAATCCTCCATAGTTAAGTTAACTGTATGTATGCGTTAAGATAAGAGACCCCTCTTCTTCACCGAATCTCGGTCGGCAGCATGTTTGACTTCCTTTTGCCTATTCTTTTTTAAATCCTTTGGCAGTCGGCAGTGTCATAGCTACCGGGGGGCTAGACGGGGCAGTGTCCCGGGGCCCCCAGGCTCAGGGGCCCCTCGGACGAATTTGGATTACGACAAATCTGAAGTACGTCGAATTCGGAAAACAACGAATACGGAACCAATGATTTTAAATAGTAAAAACGCCGACCAAGCACCAGTATTTTATTTATCCAACAGCGACGCGTTCGGGCTCCGCTTGGAACATATTAAGCATCAGATAATTTCAACTAAATTATTTAATAGTTTTATAGGTAACATGAAAACCATCTGAATACTTCTGGAACACAAATGTATATCCAATTATTAATACCATGTCGTATATATATTAGCTCTGACAGGTTTATAATAGCTACAGATGCTTACTCGGTGTTTGCTAGTTAAGTAAGTGAAGGCGTTAAAATGTAAGGCTTAGGACAAAGATTTTCATTGTTTCAGGCCTTTGAAATTTCTCATTTTGAATTTTCTCAGACTTCCTCTAGCAGGCTTCCTCTCGATATTTCCCGTGACCTAAGTTCAGAAATACTCATTGGTACAGTCGGGATTCGAACTTGCGATCTTTGCATTGCAGGCAACTACTCGAACCACTCACTCGGCCACCACGGCTATACAAAATAATATGATATAATAATAATATATCCTCACGCCTTCCCACAAGGGTCCCCGAAGGGGTAGGCAGAGTTGTATAGGTAATACCCATACACCCACTTTCCGCCAGAGGTATATTAGGTGCCAACGTGACAGATGGCGAGTCCATCGTCATTACTCAAGCACGACTATACATACGCCTTTGAATTTCTTCTCAGACGTATGCAGGTTTCCTCTCGATGTTTTCCTTCACCGTAAAGCTCGTGGTGTGACTAATCACTGTACTTAAGTTCAGAAAAACTCATTGGTACAGTCGGGATTCGAACTTGCGACCTTTGCGTCGCAGGCAACTGCTCGAACCACTCGGCCACCACGGCTCTCAAAATAATATATGTATTTATTTTTCATTTATTATTTTACGTGTTTTATTTAAAACTGTCTTATGTACATGTCTAACATAACACTGGTTACAAAAATCTATTATATGAATGGAATGTTATCGACTCTACTAAAAAGTTTATATAAATATTGCAGTTTTTTTTTATATTAGTCATAAACATGTTGTCATTACGATTACATACCATCGGTGTGTGTGTTGTTTATGGTCTCACATCAATCACTTGCTTGGAGCATCGTGTATATGGCGGTGAAGACATACGCTATGAAAATCATAAACATTTGGCAAGGTTGGATATATATAAGAGACTAATGATACAATCTGGAGTTGTTCAGAAAATGGGGCTTTGTAGTGGATCAATCATCAGCCCTAATTGGATAATAACAGCAAACCATTGTTTCTCTGCCAACACTGAATTAGTACGAGTTCTGCATTACAACCCTGATAAGGACTTGGAAATCATTGCTGAAGTACTGTCGTCGAAAATTTTCAGGTACCCGGGCTATAAAAAAAATGACAAGTCGCCTAGTAATTTGGAGAAAGACTTGGCCTTACTTAAGACCTCTTTGCAAATAACTTTCAACGATTACGTTCGTCCGATCGCACTGTCTACCAGAACGCCAGACTCCCACCAGGTTGGTATTTTGTCCGGCTACGGCATGGCTGAGCTATACAGTTCCGGGCCGGCAGAAGGAACTGTTGAAATTGGAAAATACTGCAGAAGGATTCTATTGGGATCAACGCTTCTTTGCTCATTAAGCTCAGTGAGGGCTGCGGCTGGTGACTCGGGAGGTCCTTTGGTGTCTAGTGGAGTGTTGGTTGGCATAATCTCTGCGAGCTGTACAGACGTTTTGGAGAACAAAAAATGTTTGACAGTTTATGTCGATGTTGCCACTAACGTGGAATGGATACGGCGTGTTATAACAGCGAATTAAACAAAACTGCTCGGCATGGAAGGTACTATGATTTTGTATGCAACATATTTTATTATATTATTGAGCCGTGGTGGTTGAGTGGTTCGAGTAGTTGCTTGCAACACAGACTACAAGTTCGAATCTCGTCTTGATTAGTCACACCACTAGCTTAACGGTGAAGGAAAAGAACGAGAGGATTTGCAGTTTGCAAACGCTCGAGAAAAAAATCAATGTCGTATGTATAGTTGTGCTTGAGAAACGCCGCCATCTGCCACGTTGACACGTAGAATAAATCTTTAGCAAAAAGGGGGTGTGTAGATACTACATACCTTTGACTACCTCTTCGGAGACCCTTGTGGCGTGAAGATATATACAATTTGAAACAACTCTACGAAAAATGTGTAATTTAATCACATATACCTCGCTTAGATTCCATTTCCTACTATAATATTTTTGTTATTAAAGCAAGTTCTCATCTACAAATTAATTGTACCAATAATACATATTATTCTAAGGTCGATTTTAATTCATGCGAATGATTTGTATATTTTAAATGGTCTTGATATAAGCTGTGACTGGAGTTTCAACTTTAAAAATAGGACGCAAGAGTATTAAATGCAATTTTCCTGTAAGTAACTAAGCAGGTAAGTGCAAAGTTCCCAGAGCCCCAGCACGTCTGTGCTCGACTTTACTCGAGAAGAAGTTTCTTCTCTGTGCTGTTGATATTCACTGATCTGTCACCACTTATCAGTTCCTATTTCTTTGAAATATTTATTTATACGTAGTTTTATTAAAGTTCCTTAAGCGTACGCCGTATAAGCTCGTACAGAAATCGTAAAGGACACATGTTTGTACAACTCTATAAAACCGGCTTTTGTATTATTGTGCCACTGTAACTATGCGTCATATACGCATATCCAAGCGTATATCTATATTATTAAGAGGAAAGATTTGTATGTAAGTATGTTTGTATGTTTGGAAGAAATTGGCTCAAAATATACAGAACCGATTTTAAAAATTCTTTCACCACATTTGAATGCTACTTTATCACTGATTAATATAGGCTGTTTTAATTGCAAGAAAAAAAAATTATGCCAAAATGTTTAAAAAATATATGTCCACCCGTGCGAAGCCGGGATGGGCCGCTAGTATATGCATATTTATAAATACGTATACCACGTGAGGTAATGCGTGTGTCGAAGTTGAAAAAAAAAACAGGGCCCTTCCAAACCACTCACTTAATAATCAAGAAAACTCACAACATTAAGACAGTTTCGTGTCGTTATAAATAGACATGAACTTGGTAAATATAGGGAAGTAATTCCGAGCAGACTTTAATGAATAAAAATGTGAGTGGACTACAGAAAATAAAGATTTTTTGCCAGAGATAAATTACCTTTCCTTGAAAAACTGCAGACGTTGCTTCGGTCAAAATATCGCTTTATAAATTACTTGAAAAATTGCCGTTCGTGAATAAACATTTCGAATTTATTAGGCAAATGTTCCTTAGCTCATATTTCAAAAGTAGCTTCGTCATAAAATTTGGTTAAAGCATATTGGTAACATTATTATTATTGCGTCTGAAAGACTAGTATCCATGTCATGAATATATTTTAATAACAATCAGAGTGTAATCGACCAATTCTGTATTTATAAAGGGTTGCTTAGGATCCCCACAACACTTTGTGTGGAGTTGAATATGTTCATAATGGAAATTCAAGGATATTGGGTTATGGTTTCTTATTTCTTACACAATCTAAAACACATCGCTTTTCCAAATTGCGTGAGACTTTAAACTTTTTGAATTTCGAATCGCATTACATGACCTTTGCGGGCTAGGTTAGATCCTTTACATAATTTTTATTTCTTTTTAATAACCGGTTGTAAATGATATGCTATCATACAGGTGAAAAAATCAACGATATAAATCACTATTGGTAAATAGAGCAAAACTTAACGGGCATTGTGCCTTTAGGTAACGAGACACGCGTTCAGAAAGTAAACAATTATTGCATAACTTGTGCACTTAAGTGTACCTGAACATCGCGGTCCGTAGCGAGCGACCTGAATAGTACGCTATACTCGCTATACAAACGTAAATCACGTAATTGTTCTGTACTGGCGCGAACAACATTGCTAAGCTCATTGTCATGAGTTGTTTGCCGACTCCTTTGTCTCTGTCATTAAGCGTTATGTAAAGGATTTATTACGGGAAACAGATGCCGTGATTAATATTTGGTCCTTGATAATGAGGTTTTAACTAAAATACCTACTAAGTACATGGTTGTTAATGATCTATAAAAAAACAAAAAAATATAGGTTGTTTTTTATTCCTTGACGTCGGTACTAATAGCAGTAATCATAATTCAAGAACTTTTTAACGAAGCATAGGACGTTTCTGTCCCTGGGGTAGGTAGAGAGAGTAGGGCGCCTGTTCTCTCTACATACTTCTTTCGCTTCGTCCACATTCATCACTACCTGTAGCCCTGTCTATTTGCGGAAATTGTATGAGAATCCGTTCTGTAGTTTTAAAGTTTATAGTACACACAGACAATGCGTTAGGGCATTTTTTTATAATATGTAGAGTAAAATAAATAGTATAGAGTAAAACTTTCACGTTTATAATGTTACATAATAAGACGGTATCTGTCATATGCAACATTTTCTCACTATGTTTAATCAATTTCACCATTTTATCGGTATATGCGACATAGGGTACTTCAAACGATTTCTATCTGTATGTAAAAGTATCACTTGATTTGATCACTATCAATAATGCATTCTACTTTTACAGGTAAAAACACAGTATTTACACACGCATACACTCGATCTCATACTAATTGCAGTGAACCTTACACCACCTTATAAAAATAATTTAATTAAAATCTTAAATTTAGTATAATGGTCCATTGCTTGCAAGCTTTCGTAACATAATTTAAAGTTATTTTGTCGCAGTAGTGGCGTAAAATTTGTCATTCGTGTTCAAGACACAAAACGAATAACAAATCAACAGAGAGAGTAATTTTAATTCTTTTTTTTACTATGTCTCAAATAACTGTGAAGTATTGTGTGTTTGTCGTTATTATGAGCTGTGGTTGCTTGGCCGAATCATCATTTGAAGGTAATTGTCAAAATGTAAATTATTTATAAACCTCCGCTCCATATCAACTGGATACCAACCAATCCACTTGAGGATAATGACTTTGCATGTGGCACTATTTTTTAATTTTCAAGTTTTCTCATGTCAGCGTGACAATACATAGTGTTATCGAACTGGACGTGAATTCTGTACTCATGGGAGTAATCAAATTGTCGAGTTATTAGTACATATTTATGACTTAAGACATTTATTTCAAACATATAATACAATTCGCTTGATTTCGAGAACTGGCTACAGCTAATTGTATAATTTATTTATTTATACAACAAATGCACGAACAGTTATACATATTAAAGGTATATTAAAGGTAATAATAAAAAAATAAAATAATTTAGATACCTATAAAAGGCGTGTTCAACGTTCTTGCAAATACAACGAAAGAAGTTATGGTAAGAAGAATACATATTATTATAAAACAGGAATTCATAAGTATGTATCTGTACGACAGCCAGATCAAATATTATATTGAAAAATATGTAGGCAAAGGGTACGTTTTGGATACATGGTAAAGTACCATTATCATAGCGACCCAAATAAATAACAAAACAAATTGACAGCGCTGAAAAACTGATTCACATCCAGCGCTGTTTGGGTACAAGCGCTATTTCTACAACTGGTTATAACCTTATTTTCAAAGTCGATATAATTATTTCAAATTACTTATATTTATTTAAAGCAGAAAAGAAAATGTTGAGCTATTTATTACTTACATTATCTAACGTTTTACATTTTTACACACAATTTTAGCACGCAATTCGAATTCATTAGACTTACTTATTTCAGTCTTGAAAAAATTCGAGAACCGATCGACGTAATTAAAAGCGGTACGTCAAGTTTTAGGGCTTAAAAGGTCTGAACCAGGCAGTTAACGGGCCCACAGATATTTTATCGCCTTTGTGAATTATGGTGCTTGGATAATTGCATACATAAAAAAACTGCCGGGGCCTTACTAATATATATATAT
>JACCPG010010365.1:0-17393 GCA_016069955.1 Drepana arcuata | reverse complement strand
GAACGGCCTCGCATATCGTTATAACTTGCTGTAGGCTTTTTACGATACCCCCGTAATAAGCTCATCATGTGATTGGGCCGTGGTGGCCGTATATACTATAATAACTTTTCTTTACGCACGTTAAAGCTTTGTATTCTTGCGTTTGGTACAGTTTCTGCTCTGAAGTGACTTACGCGATGATAAGTATACATATAAACATATCATCACGCCAAGTCCCTAACGGGGTAGGCAGAGAGTATAGAGCGCCAGTTCTCTCTAGACTTACATACCTCTTTCGCTTCGTCCAAATTCATCAGTCTCTTCATACATTCCTGTAAATACCTCTGCACAAGTTTATGCTACTTTCAGCTTGGTGTCGAAATGAAAATATACAACAATTTCTGTACTAAACCAACACTTTAAAGCATGCGGGGATCACCATGGAATTGGGTCGAAGTTCGATGTATGTAGGTCGTGTGTAGCGAGAAAGTTTTGCTCTCCCGGTAGCTCATGCATCAACAGATGGATGGACCTTATAATGGATGAAGTTTACTTATGGCATATGCTATATTACATAATATTAGGCATATTGTCGACCGTGTGGTCTAGTGGTTAGAGCTCCTGACTGCGAAACTTGAGGTCGCGGGTTCGAATCCCGCTGAGGGCATACATTTGTGTGATGAACACGAATATTTGTACCTTAGTCTTGGATGTTCTATGTATTTAAGTATATATCTATCTATATAAGTAAATATATCCTTGTCTAGTTACCATAACACAAGCTTTGCTTAATTTGGTACTAGGTCAATTTGTGTGGAATTGTCCCAGGTATTTATATATTTATTATGTTTGTGAAGATTTTTGTTCCGTTTTCACTCAAAAATAACTGAAAAGAATTTGATGAAATTTGGCAGAGAGATACGATAATAAGCTGGAAAAATCTACCATTTAAATGAATTTGATGCCGGCACATACATAAACTCACATCATATGCAAAGGGTAGGCAGATGCAACATTTTGACCAAGTTCGGGTAATAACTAACACTTAACAGTGGGTAGTGTAATGTAATGTAGGTAGTTTGTGTACTGGGTACAATTTTAACAAACTATTCTTTAAAACCTTGGCTATATTTTTGCGATATTATCGACTCGACTTTAAAAAGTTATAAAAAGTCCAAAGTCACATATTATTATTATTATTAAAGCATATTATTATTGAACTTAACTACAGTGATTAGTCACACCACGAGCTTTACGGTAGAAGAAAACATCGAGAGGAAACCTGCATCCGTCTGAGAAGAAATTCAAAGGCGTATACTTGAGTAATGGCGATGGACTCGCCATCTGTCACGTTGGCACCTCCTCTTGCGGAAAGTGGGTGTGTGGGTATTACCTATACACCTCTGCCTACCCTTTGTGGGAAGGCGTGAGGATACAACATATTATTATTTTGTTAATACATTATGTCCGCCGGTTCCTACACGACTTATGTTAAAAAAAACCCGAAGCAATTGTATCGAATTGTCTGCGAGGCGAACTAGGCTACGAGGGGCTCGGTACAAGGATTGGGCGGAATTTGAAATGCAAAAATATACGCAAACTGCAGCACTGGTTGGAAATGGATCGCAAACTGATCGCACTAACGAGGAACACTAACCGCTGTGAATCTTTATATAGGAGGGATCTAGGGGGGATCGGAGATGTCGAAGGGTTTTATATCGAACTACCTTTTGCTCGCGACGTCGCTTGCATTACATTATCAGTAGGAGCAATAATGCCGGACGACCGACTAGAGGTTATTATGCAGTTTTTTGGAGACAATATTTTTACTGCATGAGCTCCAAGAACTTTTATATACCTCTGACAACGTTAATGCTGCATTGATCTTATACAGTGCAAGTGTAAATAAAACTATTACACTAAGCTGTCAAATCAAATATATGTCCTCAATCTGTAAACGTGGAGAGAGGGCCAAGAAGGCTAGTGGTATTGCCACGTTTTATAACAATGCTAAGTTGCTGGGCGATATGTTCGCCAGCCCTCTTGTCATAGGAGACTCAAAAAGTTTCCTCGATGCTTCCTCATTAAATTGTAGGACACCCGTCCCCCACAGCATCGAGTCTCTACTCCAAACGCCACAAGATGGTCTGTCAATATAATGTATATTATATTGAAATATCTTCCTAGTTAGACACCAATATTCATCGACAGCACTCCAACACTAGCTTTCGACGCAAGTGGTCGCATAACGACTGCGATAACGAACGGTGCATTGTTATCGACAAATGCAAAGCAGTGGTATCGATAGACTCCACTCTAGTGAGTTACGCTGACTTTGGCAAGCTGGAGTGCTCTCCTTGTGTCGGTTTGTGTGTAGTTGGGCATAGATTACACTGACGGGGCATAATTATATCCAACACAAAATAAAAACAGCTTAGTCGATCGATTGTAGATATCTATAATCGGGCACTCAATGATGCGAAGGTTATTTATATATTAGAAATTTGTAAATTTATAAAGAAAAACCCAATCTTTTATACCAAATATGACGACATACCCATAAAATACTCGTTGAGACGTAAAAATAAATTAATCAAACCAACATCAAGACTGACACTACACACTAACAGCCCCTTAATTATGTCAATTAATATATTTAATAAACTCCCTAATAGAATAAGGAGTGAAAATAATTTTAATAAATATATAAAATTAGTTAAAGAATTATTGTTTGAAAAATGTTATTACACTATAGAAGAGTTTATGAAAGATAAGATTACATAATTGTTTCCTACAAATTGTTTCTTAAGTTTCTATTTATATAAATACTTTTCTTTTTTTAAGTTTCTATTAATACTTTTTTCGGTAAATAAATTTAAGTTATGTTTATATTTTAAGGTTAGAATAAGTTAGCAAGTACCTACATTGTTCCCCTTTTTATAATTTGTGTCCCTCTCACAAGTTGCTGTGCCCAACAGGGTCCACTGTATACCCTGATATTATATATAATGTGATATTATTGTAAGTGGAAGAGCAATAAAGAATTATGATTATGATTATAAGAGTACAATAAGCCGGTGAACATGTAAAAAGTGTCTGATTAATGTGTATGAAGCGTAAGAGGTTCGTTAGTTAAGGAAGAACTGGCGCTCTACTCTCTTTACCTTCTCCGTGAGGGATTCGGCGATGATATGTCTATTTACATATATGCATAACCTACAATTACCTATCACTACATACATAAGTATCGGGCCAAAGTCACTTCCAGCCTTCTTTACGCTTAGATCTTTCTTTGCGGAACAGCGTAATATATGTGTGATGAATAGAATTTCCCAATACGTCTATCACTGTCCGGCAATCTATCGGCAAAGAATTTAAACTAAAAGCTTAAAGAAAAGCCATAAATAGAGCCTTCAATCCATTTATTACATAATGCCTAACTTCAACTTTACAATCACATCAGTTGTTGCGAATATCATCATTGCGGATTCGATCTAATGTTCTTAATATTGTTTGTTAACCGACCTGGGAATAAAACCGATGTTACGTTGTCACATTACAAGCAGCAAAGGCTTATTTCCAAAAGCAGGTATTTTACTCTCTACCTTACTGCGGTAGAGAGTAAAATACCGCATTGTACAAACAAATTAATTAATTAAGGTTGACTCCGCACTCATATCTGTTTTGCAATTTATTTGACAAATGTATCAATTTGTTTATCACGATATTTTAAGCTTTAACCCGTTGTGATAATCGTGAATATTGAACGGCCGAGACGGTTAACACAATTACGCAAACTTTTAATTTACATCATACAATAAATTATTTTGCGGTTTCATAGTGTGTCTGGCGCAGAGGCTGTGTACGGACTGAAGTGAAAATGTATGGATAATGGCAAATACATTTTACTTTACACGACTAATAAATTGTGATTTTGGACATACACAGGCTGTTCATGTATTACAAGCTGGGAACAAGCTTACAGCATCACGGACTATACTTACAGCCTATATAAAGATGTTAGGACTTACTGTGCTATTAGCGTTATTAATTTCTTTTAGAATTCTGGAGGAATTAATCATCGTAGAATAAAAGACTCCAGAAGCACTGCTATATGGCTACGATTTTCAGGTGAAGGTAGGTAGGTATCGTTCTAGTAGATAGTAGAACTCCGTTTGAAGGGAAGTTTCCGTAGTTGCCTGCGTCTGGAATACAACTGTTACGATGGAGGGTTCTGGAGGTCTTGCCGTGTGAAAGCCATGCGAAGCAACAACACCTAGCCGGAAATATAAACAAAAGGATGCAATTAAGAAAGGACGTAAACAAGTTGTTTTCGTCGCCCGGCCATTGTTCTGCGGATGCATTCACACGGCAATTCTACGAACATCTTAATGGCAGTCTAGAGCCTTCCACCGATATCTAGTATATCGTGTCGGTGACATATATAAGGCGGTACCCGATGGGCACGGGCAGTCAGTTTTAGAGAGTTAGTTTAGTGAGTGAGTTGAGTTACTTAGTAAGTCAGTTTAGTTAGTCAGTCAGTCAGTCTGAGTTAGAGTTAGTGAGTTGAGTTCAGTGCGAGTGATCACAAGTGTTTTATCAGTGACTTAGTGAGTGTTACAGTGTTAGTGAAGTATTTCAGTGTCTAGTGTTTACTGTGTTCTACTAGTACTGTGTTGTAGTGATCAGTGTTATAGTGAATAGAATTGTAGCGAAGTATACGGGTTTATCGTACAAGTTGCCGGAATTATATTGTGTATAGAATAAAGTGTCGTTTAAGTATAATAACCGGCTATCATTGATTATCCCGAACCCCAGCTCGTAACACAACCAACACAATCGTATTTTGAGAATGCTATTTTAGTTTATAACGTGTCAACCTTACTATAAGTTGTTCAATGGTCAAATAAGTATAACGTCTGGATTGGCAGACATGGTGTCTCAGAAGATAAGACCGTAGCTCAAATATGTCAATTAAAGAAAGCTAATAAAATTTTAACTATATTTTAAGTTGTCAATTTTAGTTGCCTTATTTTAACTATATTTTAAGTTGTCAATTTTAGTTGCCTTATTTTAACTATATTTTAAGTTGTCAATTTTAGTTGCCTTATTTTAACTATATTTTAAGTTGTCAATTTTAGTTGCCTTATTTTAATTATATTTTAAGTTGTCAATTTTAGTTGCCTTATTTTAACTATATTTTAAGTTGTCAATTTTAGTTGCCTTATTTTAACTATATTTTAAGTTGTCAATTTTAGTTGCCTTATTTTAACTATATTTTAAGTTGTCAATTTTAGTTGCCTTATTTTAATTATATTTTAAGTTGTCAATTTTAGTTGCCTTATTTTAACTATATTTTAAGTTGTCAATTTTAGTTGCCTTATTTTAACTATATTTTAAGTTGTCAATTTTAGTTGCCTTATTTTGGCAAAACAATCTACTGCAACGACAAAGTTATACATGAAGAATGTAAAAAATTGTTTTGTTATGCTATGAATAGTTTCTAATAATAATATATCTTCACGCCTTACCAAAAGGGTCACCGAAGGGATAGGCAATAGTGTGTAGGTAATACCCAAACACCCACTTTCCGCCAGAGATATATTTTAGGTGCCAACGTGACATATGGCGAGTCCATCACCGTTACTCAAGCACGACTAAAGATACGCCTTTGAATTGCTTCTCTGACGTATGCAGATTTCCTCTCGATGTTTTCCTTCACCGTAATGCTCGTGATGTCATCACTGTTACATCGAATCACTGTACTTAAGATCAGAAAAACTTATTGGTACAGTCGGGATTCGAACCTGCGATCTTTGTGTCTCAGGCATCTGCTCGAACCACTCGAGCACTACGGCTTTGAGTATATATACACAATTCCCGACTTCTAGAAGGCTACCGTTCTTTTTCATTAATGAAATAAATAATAACACAAAACCATTCAAATCATCAGGTTACTTGGCATAAGCCCGTACCTTATTCCAAATCATGATGTGAATATAAGCTATTAGTTTGAAATTGGAAGAGTAACAACACCGAGTCAAGCTATAATGCACTCCCATAAGTAACCGTAACCGGAAGTACAATTGTACTCAATCAAAGTGCTCAGCACTCACACTAATCACATCCGGAGTAATTACCGACTATGGTTAACTATGACGCTGATCGACTAGGCTATATTATTATTATTATTATTATACTCAATTGACTTAAAGAGTGAGAAATCATTGGTTGAAAATGTTATTGAATCCTTTACATCCATACAGTAGGCCTACTAATATTATAAATGCCAGTTTGTGAAGATGTTGAATGCTCCGCTTTCACGTTAATTTGTATATAAAAAGCCGTGGTGGCCGAGTGGTTCGAGGAGTTGCTTGCGACATAAAGATCGTACGTTTTTTTGGTAATATCCACGTGGACGAAGTCGCGGGCACAGCTGGTATAATAATAAAAATACTAGTAATACTCAACTAACTAAAAAAATAGCAAGTTGAAAAACTTTAGAATCGCGTACATTCATCCAGTAGTGTGCAATAATAAAGATATCCGCATATATCCGAACGCCGACGTCTGTCGATGTCGGTATGCGCCGGCGCCGCCAGCGGCCCGCCCCTGCGCGCAACGTCAATATATCTCTCACTTATTGCAGTACCATCTCATAAATAGTCCATTTAGAATCGAGACTCGGGAATTCACAACATACTCGAAATAAACTTACAACAACATGCAATTCACGCGATACTACTCGGTGAAGCTTTTGTCGAACTGAGTATTTAGCATGAACTTCATTTAATAGTAAAACAAACCAAAGATTGATGCCTTTGTGGGACTCGAAGGGACAGGAAAAAGTGTATTTTGTACCCACACACGCATATTTCGTCTCAGATATATTTCAGGTGTGTGACATAATGCCGAGTTCATCACCGCTGTCAAGCACGAAATACACACATACATATATGTACGTCTTTGAATTTCTTATCAAACGTATGCAGGTTTTCTCTTGATGTTTTCCTGCATCGTGAAACTCGAGGTTTGTGATTGTGACTAATGTTCTTTTCTTATGTTAAAAAAACTCATGGGTACTGTCAGAATTCGAACAAGTAATCTTTGTGCTGCAGTCACCATTAGGCCACCACGGCTTTCGATTTCAATAGTAAATTAAAAAAAAAAATTGAAGTATTTTTTTATATACAACCTCACGAAATTTACGTTAGTTTAACATAGAAAAAGTAGATATGATACAAATTAGGAGGCTACGCCTTTTTTGTAGTCGGTTGAATATGTCATCAGAAGTCCTAAATAATCTGTTTTCTTTTTTCAGGTAAGCAACATTATTTAATAACTTATGGGATCAAGCAGTAATGTGCAGTAAGACGTAAGGTATGTAAGATAGAAGTGAAGGTCTACTCTCCCTGCATACCCTGTAAAGGACACGGTGTGATGCATTGGTAAGTGGATTTCTTGGAACTTCATATTAAGGGCGTTTTTTTAGCTCTCGGTGGATGTGTATTATATTTGTAGTACTTTTTTTTTTTATATACTATAAGAGTGGCAAACAATCATACGGCCCACCTGATGGGAAACGGTTATCGTAGCCTAATTACGCTCACGATACCTAAGTATCACGTGCGCGTTGCCACTCTGTGTTCGGAGAGTCATACTGTGTTGGCAGCATAATCAGTCTAATCCCTCGGTTGCCAACACAATATAGCTCATAACTGGAAACCTCATTCACCGCGTAGGAACACAACACAATAAATTGTGTTATTTGGCTACGGACTTCTATAAGGTGGAGGTCCTGCCCCAGTCGGGCAGCTCCAAATTCGAACGGAGAATCCGTTATGCCCTACCTCTCTTTTACATATTTTATATGTTGAATGATCTGTGGACAACGACCCTTCAATGATACCACTGTGAGTCCAGATAAGAAAACTATTCGCCTCTTAGGTATGGACCCAAAATGTATGGATAATTCAATACCATTTCGTAACTATGTACATTGTTGACATGTTACATAACGTTATCTCGCTTGCACCTATTGATGCTGAACTCATAGCAAAGGTATCGTAATATAGTTAGCCAAACATAGTTGGAGATGTTTTGGATGAAAAAACTTTATCTTTGAGGAATTTATATGAACATAATATGTCGCATTGAAGCATAGTACATAAATATAATCACCCCGAGTCCCTCACGGGGTAGGCAGTGAGAGTAGTTCGCTCTTGACAAACAAACCTCTGTATCCTACCAATAATGCGCAAGTTTGTCAGGACGTTTGTTCCTCTCTTACGCAAAAACTAAAGAACGAAATTGGATGAAAGATTGATTTGAAGGAAATGTGGAACAGAGATAGATAATTAACTTGTTAATCTACCATAGGCTGTTTCGTATTCCAGAAAAAAAAGTCTTAATTTATGTCTGAAACTTAAATAAACACGCGGGCGTAGCTGATAAACTAAACATAGAGACCAATACTGTGTACCCAGCACAATCATTCACTATCGTATTTACATGTAGATGAGGGTAGTCTGCATGTAGCCCTGTTCAGTTGGAAGCTGGCCAACATTGAAACATACAGTTTTTTCGGCTGTACTACAACGATTGACAGGATTACAGCGCTGGCGTGTTCTGAGCTTGAGGCCCGATGTGGGGATTTGGAGAGAGTTGGCTCGCGAATATACATACATCTGTTATCAAGGCATATACAGTGTTATACATATCTAGTCATTCATCACACAAATTTGTTTTCGTTCCCTTCGAGAAATGTTCAGCGTAACGTATAAGATCGGATCCGCAAAGCAACTGGCGTGAACGTGGGTGTGATTTTAAAGATGAAGAAAGGTATGCTACGATGGTTGGGACTTATATAGAAAGGATGAGTGAAGAAATATTATTTAAAGAAACAGATATACAATGCAAAACTGACTAGCCGAAAGGGACTTCGTTTCAACTACCTAAATTAAATCGAACGATATCTACAGTAGAAACTCTAAGATAGGGGAATGTGTAGAGGCTGAAGAGTGTAGATTATGCGAAAGAGGTTTGGTAGTTTTGTAGCTATAGGTGGAATTGATTCCTTGCCCCGGCTTACTCTGCCTACCCCGTGACGTGATAATATGTTACACTTTTAAATAACCTTATTTTCAATCATAACAATTAACAATATTTACAGAAAACAGTTGTATAACTAACTACTTACAGATAAAATATTTGTCCCAAATCGGTATCCCGAGGCAACGTACCAAGAAGACAGATTGCAACGCTGATTCTCAGAGCGAGATATGTTCCAGACGGCAAGGTCCCAAACTAAATTAAACATATTGAATACGTTTGGCTCAGTCGGAAGGAAGGCATATATCAGAACAAAGGGCCTAATTATAGTGACTTTAGTGTTGTAATCAATGAGTAACTTAATGATTCGGTGGAATGAACAATACGGCAATAAAAGCCGGTATCATTGACCGGGATTGAATATTATTAAAATATTATGATGGTGAATGAATCCGCTTCCATTATTAGCACACGAATAACGTACATTGCCGGTCAAAAACCGCAGCATGTATAAGAAACGATCAACCGTCTAGTTCTGGCCAGAAATGGGCGTGTCATGCTGACAATTGTCTAACAAAGTTTGTTTATACGTAAAGCTTGTGTATATGGCATGATAGCTTCTTTAGAAATATCTTAGAAGGAAAGACGGGAGGAGAGGAAGAGGAAGACCAAGATTAACATACATGGGTCTGATCAAAGAAAAAGTGTCTCTGTCAAATTATGACTTATAGGGAGGTCAAAGCGGTTGCGCTGGACAGAAGCAAATGGAAGGCAGGCAGGGCAGGAACTGCATCAGAGACGCTGATAAGAGCCCAGCTCTTAAATTTATGATGAATAATTATCTTAATCAAATATTAATATCAATAATAACAACTATAAGTATATATGTTACTATTAAAGATAAGACAAAGGCCAGGTCAAGAGTACCCTAAACCGAAGAGCATATATGAAAGGAATAATGAAAGTGGACGAAGCGAAACAAGTATGGAAGGATCGTAGCAAATGGAAAGAAGTGGTCTCTGCCTACTCCTACGGGAAAGAGGCGTGATATAATAATAATAATATAGTACAAATCACGTGAAGATAAGCTACAAATTTACTTAACTTCCTCAGAAAATAGTCAATATCCCGACTCGTATCTTATTACCAGTAATTGATAATATTTATACACATTGCTCACATATCCCCGGAGCGCACGTGACAGTGCGTACGCGCACATATGAGATATTGACAGTACGTGACGGTATGTGATTGGACGTCACATCACTCAAATACATACGGTTATTGACGTTTAAGCCATTTTTGGTTAGTTGTGAAATTATTATACAAGAAACTACTTAAAACATTGCAGCCCACTTAATCCAATTAAAATAAAAAAATATATAAGTAGCTCTTAATCATGATAACACTTCTGTAAGCTTATTAAGCTCAGTAATTTTAAGATCTCAGTCACTATACTACTGCTAACCACGAAATGTGCGGCTTAAGTTTGCACATGAATGTATAAATATACCCATGTAATAAACCTACAAGATGTGACCAGTGTGTGACCACACGCCTTCCCTTCCTACCACTAGGGTCCCCGAAGGGTCGAAGTATGCAGAGGTGTATTGGTAGTACCTCCCACACACCCACTTTCCGCCAGAGACACGTGATAAATGGCGAGTCCGTCGCCGTTACTCAAGCATGACTATACGCCTTTGAATTACTTCTCAGTCGTATGCTGGTTTCCTCTCGTTGTTTTCCATGTTTCACCATGTTGTACATATTATGTATGTTTGCTAAGCGTGATAATCTGTTTCGTCGGGTAATTTATGAAAAGACTTGTATCTCACTGCGCTCACAGACTAATGAAAGAATCAAGAACAATTTTTAAAGCAATGCAAGCATCCTACCGCATCCTCAATGACTTCCTTCCGGTATTCATTGCACACGAAGCACATTTTCGGTACAGTATTCAAATCCTCTGCGCCCCTCTGTCCGAAACGTGGATCCTATTATTTATTTCGTGTTCAGTAAGTGCCACTCAAAACAGTGTCTTAATTAACCAGAAACTGGGAGAAGCTGCACAGCTAAGGAGAGGGCGTAGTCATAAGCGATAGCGGGGAGGGAAGCGATTTTACACGCTGTCACAAATTTAAAATCAACTGGAATACTTGTGAAAAGAAATGGATATACATACATTGATATAAATGTATACATACTTAAATATCACAAAGAGTATGCAAATAGAGTCATTTACATTTAAATTGTTTGATGCGGCTCTATAACATGTTCATTGGTATCTTAACTAAATATTATAATATTTGAGAAATAGAGATTATAAACTTTATCTTTCGCTTTCAATAATGGTCACCGAAGGGGTAGGCAGAGGCGTAATCGCCTACTTATCGCCTTTCACATAAATCTGTTGTTTATCTACATCCTTTTTTAAGCTTTTTTCAGTGTTTTGTGTGACGAATAAAATAAACAATTTAAAATTGTAGCAGCTAATTATCTGTCTTGAAAATAAGTGTTTTCTCTATTACCTAGGTAATAGAAAAAACACTTATACTTATACACTTACACTATTGGTTTGTTGTCATTCATTAGTGCAATCGCGCCCGCTTCCTCCTATGCAATATAGCCCCTCTCGAGTTTGCATTTTGCCCGCTGCTCATAAATTCATAATTAAATAGCAAACTATCCGGCTTTCCTCGTTACGAGCTCCAATTTTATTTAATTCTTCCCCGGCGCTATCCTCTCCTGCTTGACTCGGACGTATAGAGCTCGAGGAAAAATTTAAATAATATTTTAATGCTATTGAAGTTATTAAATTATTACTGGGGAAGAGATAAACTTCTTTGTGTTAGTCGCGAGTAGACTACACTTTGAATACATTTTAAGTACGTACAATTTCAAACTGCTTTTAGCCGACTTATAAAAATGAGGTCATTAAGTTGTTGGCACTGAAATCATAAAACATTTTAGGTTTGTAGATTATTTCTTAGTTACTTTCGTTTCCGGTTTTTGTTGGTTAATATCCCTGTTTATGAAATTATTTCAATTTCGGTTAATTTTATTTTGCAAATGTCTTTTTTTATTACGATTCTTTATATAGATGACAATAAACTGTCACAATAAAGTCAGATTGTGACAGGCAACTACTCGAACCACTCGGCCACCACGGCTTTTGTAATTGAGTACATGCAGATTAATGTCACTACACACATAGCTGAGTACCTAACTATATTGATAAGTCCTGGGGAAACAGAGCATAACTGGAACAAACATAATTTGTGTGTTTGTTTTAGATTAGCGCTATCACCACACCTTACTTATCGAGTGAGTGTATAAGTGCATATTAAGTTAATATGTCACTTAGAAGTAAATAGGTGCTGTATTCATTTGAGTAAATAGGCAGTTTTTCAATCGGATACATTGAATTTTTATAAATAATAATATCCTCACGCCTTCCCACAAGGGTCCCCGAAGGGGTAGGCAGAGGTGTATAGGTAATACCCACACACCCACTTTCCGCCAGAGGTATATTAGGTGCCAACGTGACAGATGGTTCATCGCCGTTACTCAAGCACGACTATATATACGCCTTTGAATTTCTACTCAGACGTATGCAGGTTTCCTCTCGATGTTTTCCTTCACCGTAAAGCTCGTGGTGTGACTAATCACTGTACTTATGTTCAGAAAAACTCATTGGTACAGTCGGGATTCGAACTTGCGATCTTTGCGTCGCAGGCAACTGCTCGAACCACTCGGCCACCACGGCTCTACATAGAATTTTTGCAGGGAGAGTATTGAGAAATTGAAGAGGTGTTGAATGTACATTTATAAAGTATATATGTAATGAGCTTACATACGAATGGTCTGGCCCTAAATCAAGCAATTGTGCTATGGGACCGACACAATATATCATATAAATAATATAGACGGCATCCTATTCGATAAATTGGAAGCCGTCTATATTATTTATACACAATCCAATAAAATAATAGTTCTCCAAATTAAACCTGAGGGTAAAGAGTAGTTTGGTAATTAAATCTTGAAGCTCAACATAACTTAAACTATAAAGAAAACAGGCAAGACACGCTAACTGTAGAAGAGATGTAGCGTTTGTAGAAAGAGAATTAAAGTGACAAATTTCCACTGAAATCGTTAGATTTTGCCAAAAATAAAAAAAAACTAATACAGGAAGAATTTCCCGACACATCTCTGCAGCACACGTGAAATGGCAACGGTTGCCAATTCACTTCACTCGGGCCTAACTCCTGACAATGTGGAGCGGACATTTTAACATTTCAACCATTTTTCAAAGAATGCTCGGTACCAAATAGCTTTCCGACTAATTTGATTCCTGAATGGTGTGGAATTTTTGCTAAACTACACTTGCAGAATGTTCATATGTACGCAACGCCACGTAACCCTAATACAGATAGGCAGAGAGATTAGAACACCAGTTCTCTCTAGACTTCCAGACCTCTTCCGCTTCACACATTGTCTTCATACATGATCGCAGGTTTTGAACTTTAACTCAGAACTCACTTGGAGTACCTTCCTTGAGAAACGATGTAATTAGAAAGTATTGTATTAATAAGATTTCACCATTAATTGTGTCCTCTTGCGGCTGAAATTTAATTTATAAATAATAATAATAATAATATATCCTCACGCCTTCCCACAAGGGTCCCCGAAGGGGTAGGCAGAGGTGTATAGGTAATACAGGTAATACCCACACACCCACTTTCCACCAGAGGTATATTAGGTGCCAACGTGACAGATGGCGAGTCCATCGCCGTTACTCAAGCACGACTATACATACGCCTTTGAATTTCTTCTCAGACGTATGCAGGTTTCCTTTCGATGTTTTCCTTCACCGTAAAGCTCGTGTGTGACTAATCACTGTACTTAAGTTCAGAAAAAACTCATTGGTACAGTCGGGATTCGAACTTGCGACCTTTGCGTCGCAGGCAACTGCTCGAACCACTCGGCCACCACGGCTCTCAAATTTAATTTAATGAAAAAAAAACTATTTTTTTTATTGAAATATAGTCCCGCCTTTGTTACAATGTCACACATTGACGCAGCCCAGCATCGAAGTGCATTGTCTGCGATCTATTTAGCAACATCCTGTCCCACCTTGGGCCAACGACCCCAGATGTGGGGCTAATTATTTTAATAATGAAGTTTTGTTACGCTGTGCTGATTATATTCATCTGCAATAGTTATGTAAGTAGCTCGGGGGCGCGGCAGTGTTGTCGCCAAGTCGAGTAAGAACGAACTTAGATTTATTTTTTATTCTTATCACACCAAAACTTTACGGTGAAGGAAAACATCGTCAGGGAAAAATAACCTGTATATTTTTAAGAAGAAATTCGAAGACTTATGTGCCTTTTGCCACGTTGGTACCTACGTAAGTATATCTCCCGCGACAAGAGTCTTGTAACTTCTCTACCTTTTTGGATTAAGTAAATTTAACGTATAACGTATATAAATTTAACGGAAATACCTACATAAGTAGCTTTAAAACATGTATAAGTACATTAATAAGGAAATGGAAAAACTAGGTAGGTAGCTATTTATATATATGTTATTTATATAATACGTCGTGAGTTATCAATTTCAATAGTTCTATATTTTTAATTTAATCTGCCAAAAAGAGAAATTCCCGATGCGAGGCCGTAACGTGGTCATCATACTTGCGGTATATCTTAGTTATCGTCACTTGCATCGCCTTTCGAACGACTGTCAATCGTTTCAGGTAATAATTATTGCAGATTATTGGCTCCTGGGACTATTAAATTTCGCAAGACCGGTTTAAATATCGCATTTCTCATTAAAATTTGTAAGTAATCCTTCTTTGCTGTACTTAGTAGGTTGTTCATTTCCATAAATGGAGAACGCATTTATAAAGAGTTTTACTTACCAACAATTTAACAAGTAAGTTGGTTAATGGTACAGTTGTCTTCTAGAAGGTAATAATAATATAATAAATAATAATAATACAATATAACGTTTAAAATATATTTATAAAGTTTCTTTCGAGGGTGTGATTGTAAAGATAAAGAAAGGCATATTGCGTTGGTTTGGAGATATAGAATGAATGAGTGAAGAAAGATCATCGAAACAGATATACCAAAAGTGCTTGCAAGAAGAGGCGGTGGAAGACCATGTTCAAACTACCTAGATCAAATCGATCGGACACTCAAGAATAGAACGCCAATAGTACTCGAAACCGGTGAACTATGAAAAGACTGATGAATGTGGACGAAGCGAGGTATGTAAGTCTAGAGAAAACTGGCGCTCTACTCTTCCAGCCTGACTCGGGGTGATGATATGTATGTTTTTTTCTTTCTCTTTCCCATATATGAGCAGCAGTTCCATTTGCTGATCCCTCCTGTATAGTTTCATACGGAAGTGGAACCCTACATAACCGAACGGTGGTATATTTTTAAACCGTTCTCCTCAATTCTTATAAAACAGGAAACGTTCTAGCAAACAAACCGATGCAAATCTTAACTCAAACAGTTTTAGCTACAACCCAAGGTATTCTAAATGCAGTTCGCACTACCTCTGTCTCAGGAGATCACACTAGCGGGGCGTACTAAGGGCCTGTGCATACGACACGTGAGCTCACTGTGTCGTGAATAGGCGTATCATTTTAGGTACAAAAATAATTTCCTATTTAATAATAATAAATCTAATAATAATATATATTATATAATGATTTCCGTTATTCATACATACATACATATAATCACGCCTCTTTCCCGTAGGGGTAGGCAATATCCCGTAATTTCCGTTATGCTCATCTTATTTTCAATGGCAAATTGATTGACATGATTTAACTCATTTTGTAAATTAAAAATGTTATATAAACATTCTTAGAAAAAAAAATGTGTGTGTGTTTGTGTGTGTGTAGGTGTGAGTGTGTACGTGTGAGAGTATGGCAAACTAATAGTAAGATTGAGTTAAACATTAGCGTTATGTTGTTATTATTGCAAAAGGTTTTCAGTATTGTCAAAGCTAAGGTTTGGGATCCACTTAAGTATGCATTTTATTTTAAGTATTGAAACTCGTCAGACCTAAAATCTGTGAACAATGTGCACTCGGCTTTACCCGCGTGTGGCACAGGACTCTGCATAATAATAAACATGGAAATAGGTACTCAGGCACTGCGCCCGCGCCAGTGTAATGGCGCCCGTCGACAGTGGCGCCCGCGCGCCTCCACACTGAACAACTATCGTAAAAAGATTCGAAACTTAAAGTGGCATATTTATTTAAGTGCGCCAATAGTAAAGTACTGCTGAATGATTTTAAATGCAGTGAGGATAGTGCAGTGATTAGTGCAAAATATTTATTTTATGTGCAAGTGTTTGGAATCTCGTCCTTTGGGGCTTTGATCGGCGTTTGTTTTTTAATTCTTATTTGCATTTTGCATGCAGTCTCGTGCACTTTGTGGTTTTATTTTTTAAATTCGTAACGATCACGGCAACTATGAGCTGCTGGTATATTTTAATTTGGTTCATTTATTTACGCTATGTATATGAGGGCGATAACTAAAATGTATTGTAGCTATTATATATAAGATATATAAGATATTATATATATAAGACATTATTATTTATTATCTATATCAAATTTAACTATGCTAAAAGTCCGAACAATTTTTTGTTGCTAACGGGGATCCAACCCGCAACCCTGAACTCAGCAGATCACCCAATTCCCGACCGAATTAATGTTCATCTTCGAAATGTACTTGTCCGAAGTGCCTTGTTATGATGCAGGGATTGTGTCTGCCTGTGTGTCATCCGATTACCAATCGGCTTATCGCGTTGCGGTACACTCGTTGTAAAGTACCGCCTTGTATGACATACGAGGAATGCGTGTGTACATGCTCGCGTCTTGTCTACCGCTTTGATTCAATATATTACTCAGTTGATATTGAATACTTCAGGCGATCTAGAGGCAAAATTAAATAGCGCTCGTAAAAGAGAAAACACCGGGAGGATATCGGAAAATGTACGGATTGTAGCTCAGGGACAGACTTGCCATCTGCCACTTTTGAACCTAAAGATATCTCCGGCGAACTAAGGATGTTATTTTGTGAATCCCTTGATGGTGTGAACGAGATAGGCAGAGAGAAGAGCACCAGTTCTCTCTAGAACTACATACATACCTTTCGCTTCAACCACATTTATCAGTCTCTTGAACCATACAATTAATGAAAAAACAAAGTTATTTATTTGTCATAAATGTTGGGGATCACAGTGGAAGCGTGCACGTCGCGATTCCTGCCAGCCCAGAGGGCTGCAATTCCTCTCGATGCGCATTGGCCGGACGGCTATTAGGGCGTGCCCCCGAGGCGA
>JACCPG010010364.1:0-123842 GCA_016069955.1 Drepana arcuata | reverse complement strand
CTCGATGTTTTCCTTCACCGTAAAGCTCGTGGTGTGACTAATCACTGTACTTAAGTTCAGAAAAACTCATTGGTACAGTCGGGATTCGAACTTGCGACCTTTGCGTCGCAGGCAACTGCTCGAACCACTCGGCCACCACGGCTCTCTTCAAATATCTTCTTTATGATTTATCCTTATCTTTTATTGTTTGATCAATCACTGCACTTACTTACTTACATAATCTTACAAAAATAATGATAAAACCCTGTACCTACTAAACTAAGAAAATCCCCTGTATATGGGCCGAGGTTCTAATTTGCAGTCTTGGTTTAGCAGACTACGTGATCCACACGTCCACCACGGCTCTTTTCCTTTTTCTCCTTGAGTTCTAATGCATTTGAATATAATATAACGGTACATAAATTACGCTTAAAGAAAGTATAGTAATAACTGAGACTGAGGGAGATAATCACGTGCTGACCGCGTACCTCTACCGCGGCGACGCGCAGTTGCGTGTGCGCAACCTTTAGTCTGACATTTTGCCAATTTCAACAAACTTGACGTTATGAACAAACGTTTCTAAACTATAGGTTGTTAGTTTAGTAGTTAGCAAGTCTCGTATCGATGCACCTTTCTCTTGTCATGCGTTGTCTATTGTTTTTTACGTCTGTCATGAGGGATTTGCATATTTGAACAAGTATTCAATTATATTTTGAATAAAGGTACATATAACTTTTTATCCTCATTATTTCTAAACGAAATCATATTTCCTATGTCAGATAATACTGGGCTTAATAACTTTTGTTATGGTATTGCTTTGTTAAGCGTTAATTAGTTTTACTCTTTGAATTCATTTGCGTAAGAGATTTCTAATGGCTTATTAAAAAAATATTCATTCATCTAATTCCAAAATATAAATTCTTCAGAGTCGCAGTTCTCAATCACAAAAATACCCTCTAATAAGTATTTACAAATTTTAGTTTTTCATAATAGAAGTACAGCGAGTGCGAGTACTGTATAGGTAATCGTAAAAGGAATTTTTGTTGCTTACTTACTCGACCCGACATTCGACCTCGACCCAAGCATCCTATAATACTTTATTTTGGTTGGAGAACTGAAAAAAAATATTTTCGCCGCCTATTAGATTTTTATAGATAACATTTCGGAGGCAGTTATTATGTTAATATTTGTCCGTAATGGTTGCCTATGTACCAATTTCCGAGTGGAACGAGGTCATTTTGTTTTTGTCTGTATACATATTTGTTTTGTAAATTTATTCCAAAGAAAATTTTCATTACTATACAAGGTGCCTTAGAAAATGAAATGTGCCAGGTTTCGAAGTGAATATTATTCCCCTTGATGTATATCTTCACGCATTCTCACAAGGTTCCCCGAAGGGGTAGGCAAATAGTACACACACACCCACTTTCCGCCCAGGATGTATTTTGGTTGCTAACGGGACTGTGCTAACATCGCCCTTACCCAAGCACGACTATCCACTATCCAGGTTCCCTGTCGATGTTTTCCTTCACTGTAAAGCTCGTGGTATGACTAATCACAGTACTTAAGAATAGAAAATGTACAATTTGCTTATTTATACTGTATTGTTGTCTTCTCTTCAATCATCACTACATATTATTATAAATCAAAGTTCCACACCACGTCTGTCTGTTCGCGATATACTCCTAAGGCACTGTATCTATTTTCATGCATTTCACCAATATACAGAATACTTATTGAAGAAAAGAAATAAATAAAAGTGTATAACTAAATAAGATTTTGAATAAATTGGTTGAAATAAAGTGCAAATTATTTTTATTAGCTGTCGAAAACGCTACCTTAATCCATTTGAGATATAAAAACACTATTTATGTACCCGAGCAAAGCCGCGGCGGGTTGCCAGTTCCTTATATTATTAAAAGTTCGAGATAGTTCGGTATGGCAAGTTCAAAACATGTTTTTGGAAAGGTTCGCGCTCCGATAAAAGGTTATGTATATCTAATCACACTAAAGTGCTTTGGGATTCCAGAGATATTCGGCACTTGGACTCCATTTACGATAGCCATTTACAAAACAGTGGTTCTTTGTTCACTGTATCTGGGGTCGTACCTTGACATACATGTATGACCTAACCAACTGAGCCCCGCGGTTTCGCTTGACTTTAAACTCATGTATATGATTCCTGCTCCGTTCCCTCGGGTAATGCTTAATAATTTGGTCATGATAATTAATAACCGACGACCGTCTGGTCCAGTGGTTAGAGCTCCTGACTGCGAAACTTGAGGTCGCGGGTTCGAATCCCGCTGAGGGCAGATATTTGTGTGATGAACACGAATATTTTGTACCTTAGTCTTGGATGTCCTATGTGTTTAAGTATATATCTATCTATATAAGTAAATATATCGTTGACTAGTTACCATAACACAAGCTTTGCTTAATTTGGGACTAGGTCAATTTGTGTGGAATTGTCCCAGGTATTTATTATTATTATTATAATAGCCTAGAGAGTCTAGAGAGAGAATAAGTCTAGAGAGAACTGGCGCTCTATACTCCCTGCCTACCCCGCTAGGGACTTGGCGTGATAATATGTATGTATGTATGTATGTGTTATTATAATAACCAATTTCTTACCTGGGTCTTATTTTCCTCAATAAACGGGCAATATATTGCAAAAATATAATTCAAATGATATTAGTGAAATTAGTGCGATCGTCATATGCCACATTATTCTAGTCTATATAGTACAATATGCTAAGAGCTATTTTAGTAGATGGCATTTTTAAAGGTTTCTTGTAATTTGTATTTATGTACTACTGTAGAAGCTGTGCCCCAAAGTTTTATCTGGCTAATTTTTCTATATTGAAATATATCATATGCGTTAATCAAGCTATTATATCCGTACAAAAGTTTATTCAATTCCGATGAGTAGTTTTTTGGAACATAAATCAACAACTCACAAACATTCGCATTTATAATATTACTAGGATTTATTATTATTTTAAACTCTGGTATTTACTTCAACAGAAAGTTGGGGCCAAACCGATGGACACCGGTTTACCTACCCAGCTTCTCCCCTGCTGACTCAGCCTGCTGACGTGGCACCTAGCGCTATATGTCCGGAGGAGCCGGGCCAGGGCGAGGAATGTGTCCACGTTAAAAGCATTCCCCTTCAAGCGAATGTCGAAATTGTTATGTTCGATCAAGGTAAGCGCTCACCTATTAGCAATTCGTACATAAGACCTATTTATGTACGTCATTTAAGCATCGGTATATAATGTATTACATATCTTCACGCTTTCCCACACGGGGGGCCTTAAGGCAGAGGGATACGCAGAGGTGTTACGTAGTACCTACACTTCTGCCTACCCCTACGTTACACCTACTTCCGCCACAGATATTTAATAGATAGGCCCGGTACCTGGAATTAAATCAAGAATAGATAGATTAGATGAAATATGAACTGTAGTTTCCCTTCAGCTTTCCATAAATTACTTCAACATCTACGAAGCAAGGTCAATGATAAAAGCAATGCCAGTATGAGCGTCAGAAATTAAGTGGTTGTTGCAGGAAATTATCATTTAATAGTAGGTTTAAAGCAGGCGAAGTTCAATTATTATACGAAAGTCTAAGGACACAAGTAAAGTAACATATTTTGTTTCCAACACATAACGATAGTTATAATTATATAACGATACATTCGGTGTGGCAAAGATGCAAAACATTAATATATGTACTTCTTGAAGCCTTTCCAGATCTACTTTCGCTGTATATCTTCGAAATTTGGGTGCCTAGTTGTGCCATGTCTCAGACTGGACTTCATATACATATTATTATAACATCGTGGCCTAAAAGTGCTTAGTGCCTGTTAAGCAGGAAATTTACCGAATTATGAAGACCTATTAATTAGAATTAACATTCAAACAGACTTGTTGCCGACATTTAAATGGAGAACAACGTTCTATTTAAAAGGTTAAAAAGAACAAGTCCTAGGAACATGATTCAAGAAAATGAGAAAAATATATGGATATATCGATACTATAGACATAACCTATTAATGACTAAAGATGAATTGCAGGAATACATTAAGCTTTTAATATGCATTGCATTGCAAGCTTCCTTAACTTGAAAGTTTTAGTTACTTTACGTATGAGTAAATAGTGGGACTTTTCGGGTGGATTCAATGTACGAAAGTTATCTCATAAGTAACTGCACAAAAACAAATTGGTATAAACCAGGGTCCTTACTTGTATTCCTCGTTGCTGTTATTACGACAACTGGAAAAAAACTTGTTAATATTCTGTTAACCGTCGTGTTACCCGTGTACCGTTTCTAGGCATTCTAGCTCATTAAAATTAATGAAATTTTCACGATTTTAACGTTTTAAAATTATTTGGCCAGATATTTTTATAATTCCTTTTTAAGTTTATGTTTTTGTACAAATAATACGTAATTACATAGCAGCGTGTTTGACTTTGGTCGTATGAACGAAAACAATGGATGATTATTTTTAATTATACTTAAATTTCCACAAAAAAATAATCTAAAAACCTTAGTTTCGCTGAAGATATGTATATGAGACGGATGACGAGTCCATCGACGTAGCTCAAGCACGACAATATTTTACATTCGTCATTGTATTCAATATGTCAATTCCTAAACGTATGCGGGTTTCTTTTTATTCTTTATATCCTTCAGCATAAAATTTGTAGTGTGACAAGACAAACAAGAAAAACTGTACATATCGCCACAAAAAAACTCATCGGAGCTTGAACTCGCAATTTAAATTTTGCTAACGACTGCTTTTAAGTTCAAGTTTTAACCAATCGGCCACCACGACTCTATTGAACTAAAACACATTTTTCAGTATAAAGATATTGTCGTTAAGTTGACACATTATAAAAAATCTGCATCGTCGTACGACTTTTGAAAGCTAAGATAGGAACAAACAGTGATAAAGTCGAAACGTAAATGGAGCCTCGTTACGGACAGCATTGAATATGCCACATTAACCCACAACACCACGGACGTACAATACACAACGATAAATCAGAAACACAGAACCCCCTTAATTACAGTGAATGGCAGTGTGATAAATTACGCACGGAGCAATTTACATTCTGCGCTCGAGAACGTAACATTTGTCGACTAAACGACGACCATATATACCTCTATTATGGTAAATGTATTCCTATACGTGCAACCTCCTCGATGGTAAACGGTCACCCTTTTTTGGACACTGGTTGTTCTTCTACGTTTAACTAGTATTAACGATACGAACAACTAACATATTTCTACCTCTTTGGTCGCCATCGCGACCAATCGTTCGCTAGTTGCGAAAAAATTATGATTTATACGAGTAGACTGCGTAACAACGGCATAATTGTAGGTGTGTGTAAAGTGCACTCATTGCTCTAGTTAAGAAACGAACTTAAATTGTAATCTTATGCTCTACTAGAGCCGTGGTGGCCGAGTGGTTCGATCAGAGTGACATATTCTGAATTTACGTTTGAGAATAAATTCAGAGGCGTATAGCCGTATTGACTAACGGCGATGGTCTTAAAATATATCTCTGGCGGAAAATTTTCCGCCATTTTCAACCAGAGATATACGCCTATACGCCTCTGTCTACTCTTTCAGGGGACGCCATTGGAAGTCCTAAAGATGTATATTAAATTTTCTTTACTTCCTTGTGACGTCAAACATTGAAAGAAACTGTATCAAGACGCCGACACCTCACTAGGCAAAATCTCTAGTTTAGTCTGTACGTGGCGACGAAATGACCACCATTAACACTTTTTAAATATATATTACTCACATAAATATGTAGTTTTTATATACCACTAAGGTGGTAAACAAGCATGCGGCTTGCATGATTTCACCGGTTACCGCCTCCTCCGGTTACGGACACTTGCAGCACCAGGGGTACTACTCGCTCGTTGTTGCTTATTCGCACTTTTGAAGAGTCGCATTTTGTTCTTCTTTCTTTCTTCAGGATTTAAGTAAATATTCGTGTATTTTTATACCTTTACATATGGATAAAGCTAATAAAAAGCACGAGGTCTGCGCGTAATGACCAAAAAGGCTAACTTAAATCACGAGAATCTTCGTCAGATTTTCTTATAATGACGAAATCAAACATTTCTTTCAGCGCAATACTAGTGTACTTTTAGCCAACGATATATTGTAGGTGCCAACGTGACAACGGGAATATTTATTATATAATAATATATCCTCACGCCTTCCCACAAGGGTCCCCGAAGGGGTAGGCAGAGGTGTATAGGTAATACCCACACACCCACTTTCCGCCAGAGGTATATTAGGTGCAAACGTGACAGATGGCGAGTCATATATCAAATACTGGCGGTGCCCCGCGAATTCACCAGCGTAAAAGTAGTTTTCATTGGTAGATATTATCTGGAATCAGATACATCGAGCTAATAATTATATCTGTGCTAAATTTCATCCGATTCCGTTCACGTTCACGCACTCTTGCATCTATATTATATTATATTATATTATATTAAAAGAATAATAATATTGTCACTAGTTTCTTAGGAAAAAATCCTATAAGAAGAAGAAACAGCGAAACGAAAACGTAATAGATATCAAACTTGTAACGTATCGGAGGCAACTGATAAAAGTGACGCCAAACTTGTCACATAGTCTGTGAAAACCCTAGAAACTATTCTAACTTTCCTCTGTAAGATAGAAACGGCACATGTTTCCCAAGCACTAAACAAGCGGAAGACATCAAAAGTCAATATTATTGTGTGTACAATGGTGGCGGCGTTTGTGGTACTTCAAAATGTACACGAATTTCCTGTATTGCTTAGTGCTTTAAAAACAGGAATTATTTATTCAATATTTTATCCGAAACATTATTGAATATACATAAAATCTATTAAAGACTCTCGGGAACTATGTAGCTATTTGCGGAAATATATACGTTTATGATTTTAATTTTACTTGATTGCTAATTCCACTCATATTCTTTTCTTTTTCTTATTTTTTTCTTATCCTCACCCCTTCCTACCAGCGTCCCCGAAGGGGTAGGCAGAGGTGTATAGGTAGTACCCAGACATCTACTTTCCGCCAGAGATATATTTTAGGTGCCAACGTTGCCAATGTTCAATCTCAGTTCATTATGTAACAAACCGCTGTCACCTGTGTGTAGCTTTCCCGCGTGACATTAATTTGGAATTGTATCGATATGTTTTAGTGTTACATTTTTATTCAGCTATTTAAATAAGGATTGATACATGAATACGCAAATAAATAAGTAAAAATGCGTAACTCATTTTCATTTACAATTGACACTCAGACTCTTTCATAAGGTCTTTAAGGATTTATGGATACACTACCTTTTGCCCGCGGCTGCGCCCAAGTGGAGTTCGAAAAAGTTGCTTATGTATTTTCCTGCTACATTTTTTTCGGGATTACAAGTTTTTCTATAATAGACTAGGTTGGGCGCAGAAAATTGCAAATTATAATTGCCTAGTAACTAAATGGGCGTATGAGACTTTCTCTCAGTTACGAGGCCTCATTGATTGCCACACGCTACGGACATAACCATTGTTACTCAACATCTTTTCCACATTTTAGAGCAATCATATTATTTGCGGCTTACCATAAGAATCCCCTAGGTAGTTACAGGAGCTGCAATGCCCTCGTTTTCTTTATATTTGTGCCAACATGACAGATGGCAAGACCGTCGCCGTTACTCAAGCAAAAACATATAGGTAGGTCTTTGAATTTCTCAAACATATACTTCACGTGTGAAAAATCAAAACACCTTGCAAGTTTATAATATGCTGAAATAAATATGAGGTATTATTCCTCACGCCTTCCATGAGGGTCCCCGAAGGGGTAGGCAGAGGTGTATAGGTAATACCCACACACCCACTTTCCGCTAATATTAGGTGCCAACATGACAGATGGCGAGTCCATCGCCGTTACTCAAGCACAACTATACATACGTCTTTGAAATTCGTCTCATACGTATGTAGGTTTCCCCTCGATGTTTTCCTTCACCATAAAGCTCGTGGTGTGACTAATCACTATTATTAAATTAAGATTCGTTTTTGCATCATCAAAACATTTATGTACTACCTGAGCTCCGCGGTTTCACCGTCATAAAGTTTGTTTTTTTGATAGTCTTTTATTTCTGGAATAAAATATTCTTATCCATGTTCATTGTATTAATTCACCGAATAATCTAAAATAATATCTGTGCCGAATTTCTTTTAATTCCGTCCATCAGACAGAGGAACAAAAAATCCTCACAAACTTTCGCATTTATAACATTCATAACAATCAAAGTAAACATATCTATTACATACATACATATCATCACACAAAGTCCCTAAAGGGGTATGTAGAGAGAGTAGAGCGCCAGTTCTCTCTAGACTTACATACCTCTTTCGCTTCGCCCACATATTTATTACCTCGATATATTTGTTCTTGTGGCGGCTCCACACTCTCGATGTGAGCCTAAGGTTGGCACATATCTTTGGCGAAAAGTGGGTGTATCTCTAACCAACCTTCTCGACCCTTGTTATAGAAACGTTTTGTCTTAGAAGTCTCATCATAAATTTATGAGCTAGGCTCTTGTGAGCGTCTCTGACGTTAGTCCATCTATTTGCATGGAAAGTAATGTAGTAGTTTCCTCTTGCTTTCTGCACCGCAGTACAAAGACCATTGTACCGTCCTTTGATGTCAGGTATATGCCCTTCCAGATAACTAATCCTCGGCCATACATACACTAGTACTGATACGGCTGATGGCCCGTATATGGGGAATACCTACTTATTTAATGGCGGCATTGAACGCCATGTCGCAAGGTCAATATAGGAGTTTTGTAGCATTTTATAAGTAAACCTCTCCCCACCAGATTTCCCACTACCTCTTGTGACCATGACACTGCTGGTCGAGGACTGCTTATTCAGTATTCGCAGTGAACCACCGTAACTTTTAAACGGAGTTTCCTTCCGCGAACGTTCAGGCTGTGGATTGAGCTCCCCGTTGAGAGTACAGCATGGAGTTCTTCAAGAAGGGAGTGATTCCTGCAGGGTCGGCAGTGCGCGAGCAATACCCCCGGTGTTGCAAGCGTCCATTGGCGGCGGTAACCGCTTAGCATCAGGCGAACCGCATACTTGTTAGCCACTCGTGTGGTATAAAAAAAACACTGTTGTTCGTTCCAATATCCGCCACCCGTGGACCCCGTTGGTTGCTTACAGCACACAACTTGAAGTCTACTTAAGAATAATTATATTAAGTATATTATCGAAAGAGAAAGTTCGCCTACTTTTCTAGAACACATGGTCCAATGCAGTTTTCTAGATCATCAAACGATTTTTTTTTATCAGGTCAATATCACTTTCAACAGTGGTCGGTTATTTATCTTAATTGAAGTTTCCAATTTATACTAATCATAAATCTGGTTTCTAAATCTCACATCCACATCTCGCAGCATATCGTAAATGCAACATTTTTGCACGTACATAAAATATGCATATCCTCCTACTTATGCAAATCTATGTTGAAGTGTGTTAAAACTACAGTTTTTTACATTATAAAATTAATAAATGAGTTTGACAACGAATGGCTAATGAATATGAGTGATGCGGAAAGAGGAAGCGGTCTGTGAGTCTAAAGAGCACTGGCACTCTAGTTTCCCTGTCTACCCCTTGAGGGACTCTGCTTGATGATATATATTGTATAGAGAATAGGATTAGATGAAATTTGGAGACATAATTGTTATTAGCTAAATTAATATAATATTTCCTCACGCCTTCCCACAAGGGTCCCCGAAGGGGTAGGCAGAGGTGTATAGGTATTACCCACACACCCACTTTCCGCCAGAGGTCGCAAGTTCGAATCCCGACTGTACCAATGAGTTTTTCTGAACTTAAGTACAGTGATTAGTCACACCACGAGCTTAACGGTGAAGGAAAACATCGAGAGGAAACCTGCATACGTCTGAGAAGAAATTCAAAGGCGTATTCATAGTCGTGCTGGAGTAACGGCGATGGACTCGCCATCTGTCACGTTGGCACCTAATATACCTCTGGCGGAAAGTGGGTGTGTGGGTTATTACCTATACACCTCTGCCTACCCCTTCGGGGACCCTTGTGGGGAGGCGTGAGGATATATTTATTTATTTATTTATAGTTTATAAAAGACACCACAACCGTAATCAAATAATTTTTCTGGCAGGCCATTACTAGTCGAAACTCAGAAAACCAATCGATATTCCACGAAACGTTGTTGGATATAACTTTATTATTTCAACACGCAGCTTTCTTTATAAGTATAGAATAATTGATAATACCCTCCAGGTATGAGTAATTCGAAGATAGCCTTGTAAATACATGCCCAATTAATGTATTGGAGTACTCTAATACTATGAAGTAGCCGTTAGATGTACTTACGGCCAACAATCTCTTTTCTTTCGTGTCGGTTCTAGGCGCTTGTATCAATATGAACGAGAAAAAGTATATTACGTAGTCGTGTACTTCGTACCACTTTATGTCTTGTTTACCTTTTAATAATGGCTTGTCAAGTCGTGCTTGGTCTGGAGGTAATGTAATGGAGGACAATGATAATATTAAGACTTGCCAAGATTGGGAGCATAGGGACTCACAGTGTTGTCGCTTACATAAAATAATGTCTTCGTTATCTCTATGCATACTTGTTCAACGTCTTCTTTAGAGTTATAACTAGAGTTATGTACATCTTTACGCCTTTCCACAAGGGCACACAACATTTCTCCGAAAGCAGAGGTGTATAGGTAATACCCACACAACCACTTTCCGCCAGAGAAAGATTTTAGGTGCTAACGTGACCAATGGCGAGTCCATCGCCGTGACTCAAGCACGACTAATACATGCGCTTTGAATTCCTTTCTACTCTAATGTTTGCAGTTTTCCTCTCAAATTCATAGACGTACTATAAAGTAGGGCTTGAAAACGGTTGTCACGTTGACACCTAAAATATATCTCAAGCGCAAAGTGGATATTGTAGCACCTGTTCGAACCCCTTCGGTGCCCCTTGGGAAGGCGTGAAGTACTTGTTTGCAATATTAGCTTTCTAATTAAATATATATATCAAAATGTGATGAATTGGTGGATTGACGGACGGCCCTTGTACGCAATACAGATAAGCGCGAAGCATTAATCATTCAGAATAAGACAGCAGGCGAACCGCAACTTCAGTCGCTTTGATTTATTCCCAGTACCCGTGTAGATGTTGCCTTTGTTTCGTGAAATATTAATCGCTTGAAAATAGTTGTAACCGGAAAGGGTCCCTTTTTCTATAGTTGTCTCTGTAGCTTGAGTTCCAGGAACTTTTCTACTTAACCGAACAATGGGCGAACACTTAATGTGCGAAGAAAATACAGATAACGGCACCCCGAATCTCGGCGTAAAGCGTTGCTGATTAGCAAATTAGGAAACTGGGCTTTATTGGTTGTTTTATTTAAATATTAAGGGGCTGGGTTTGTACTCGGGCCGGCGCTTGCAAGGGTCGATCGCAAAGAGTTCGGTCGCGAAGAGGCTTAAGTACTGATCTGTGCTGGAAGTTTCGATAGAGGAATGGGTTTTTCTAAACTTAAGATTAATAATTGGTCACTGAGATGAATGGCTTGGATACGTAGGATATGTCTGAGAAAAAATAATCAACTCACGACAGACTCCCCATGTTTTTAAATTAGTGGCTAAAAATATCTGTCGTGAATTGTAGCTATCCCACTGCCCACATGTTGTTTATAGTTAAATTTAACTTCTTAGATATGAAAGTAAGATATGTAAAGTACACATATACTAATTACTTTTGTAATAATGGTTTCGGCGTACGACGTCGCTAACTCGTGAATTTTATTATGCATGATCATAATATACATTTCTCTAAAAGAAATCTAAATGAATTAATTAAAATAAGCATAGTTTATTTTATTTTCTACGTAATTATACCGTGGAGCTCCCTTCGTTAAATAAGTATGTCAGAGGAAACCTCAACCGCGGGATGGGATATTAAATATTAAAAGAGTTTTCATTTTTAAATGAGAATTTAACGAAACCCCACATCTCTGTGTTGCAGGAGGCGAGTCCGATCACATCTTCCACTTGCACGGGTTCTCCTTCCACGTGGTCGGCGTGAGGAAGTTCAACACCAGTCTCCCGAAAGATGCTATTATTAAAATGAATGAGGAAGATACTCTTTTTCCGAATAAGAATATTATCAATCCTGTCTTGAAAGATACAATTGTAATTCCAAGGTACGGCGCAGTGGCTTTACGCTTTAAAGCGACCAATCCAGGGTACTGGATGATGAGAGACGAAAGGTCCACACACTGGACTAGAGGACTGGACTTCATACTTAAAGTTGGAGAAACTGGAGACTTCGTTCAAGCTCCGCCTGATTTCCCCAAGTGCGGCTCGTACGTCGGCCCAGAATATTTTTTAATATGACCCCGATAGTGTTATTGGAGTAAACAAATTGTTACCTACTACGATAGTATTGCTCAATTTTATTTATTTGATTTGTGATATGTTTGTTTAGGTTTAGTCTGCGGTACGTTGAGGTATTGCACACGAGGTGGTTTGGCGAGCGTGACCGCGTTTGCAGGTCATTTTACACGCAACGTACAAATGTGGCAATGGTAGCTTGGAATATGCATACATTTGCATTTGTAACAGGTCACTTAGGTATTTCATTCAGTTGTGGATTGTTAATAATATTACTGAGGTATTTTTATATTACTAATACATATTTTGTAAAGTAGCTGTCCCGGGTCTTCTAAGCTAAGCTGGGCTGCTGAAAATCGAGTACGATCGCATTGTAAGTCCAAGCAATCTATGCAAATACTAAAAAAAAAACATCAAAACTAACGATTGGCGTTTGTTTTTTATATACATACGTATAAGAAGATTGATATGAAAGTAAATAAGTTTTTTTTTAAACTTTATTTACAATAACAACAGTTAACAATATTGGCAAAGAAAAAAAAAGTATATATACAAATATGAAAGTTAAATGTTATTCTATAAATATGTAACGAGCATTGTTTCTCGTTTACTTGACTTCTATACTTCGATGATATTTTGGTGAATTGCTGTGCGTGACTTTGCAAAAACATACTTACATACAAACATACATACATTTAAATGAAAGGTACATATATAAGTCTAGAGAGAACGGGCTGAACTGGCGAGAGACTCGGCGTGATGATAATTATGTATGTATGTATATATGACATTAATGACGGGAAAGCTAGTATAAAGTATACGCATAATTAAGCTTATTGTTCTAATAAAATTTATGTAAATAATAAGGAGCACATAATTTTATTTAGATATAAGAACAAATTGTAAATACTGATATTAAATATACTTTTTTATCTGCAATTGTTATTTGACCCTTATGCTGACATGTGATCTGTTTTACGTACATATATCAAGTAAGTACGCACATATGAACTTATAAGAAACACCATCTGATTAATTAAATCAACGAAAGGTGAAAAATTGGAACAAGAGCGTTATTAAACATGATATAACATGTTTAATCTGTGTCACACAGTATTGTCATAAGTAAAAATGGTTCCATTATTTATCGCAAGGTGAAAGACGAGGTGTGTTCCATTTAGTTTCCGAGAGCCCATACTTTTGAAAATGGAATAAATAATAGTAAGTCGGCGACAAGTATCAATTTTAGTGAGTGTCCAAATAGTGAAAGTGTGGGTAATAGTGGTACCGTTACCGGCTACCGGCGTCTTGTGCGCAGATACAGCTTTAATGGCCGCTTTCATGAGTAATTCCGCGTCCACTGTAGTATTGTGTCAAAATATATTTAAGTCATTGTGGTCTCTGCTTTGTCAGCGCGTTACGACACGCACGGAATGTGCTAGCATTTTTTACAATTTTTACAGTAATTTTTACTATACATACTTAAATAATTTACAATATACAGGACACCCAAGAGTTAGATAACCGCTTACCAACCGAGTGCATATATTTTACATATGCTAGTGTTCCCGCTATGCTTCGCTCCAATTTAATCTCAACCATTCTCGAATCCAGCTTAAGCCACATAAAAAAATTAATTAAAATCGGTCCAGCCGTTTAGAAGAAGTTCAGTGTGAAAAATATATATGTATATAAAGGTATAGGCGTGCTCAATCCAAAAATAAATGCCTCCAGCCAGAACCAAACCTTACCCCAAGGCTCGCCGTCAGAAGAGGAACGGGTAAATGTCAAGCCAATGAGACATTTTCCACACCTTGCCCCATTCAGGTAGACCATAACTGCAACCCAATTTCATCTTAATTCGAGCATTCAGTGCTTTGATGGATCTACCAAACAGTTTCCGGTACTCGGATAAGGTTCCCACAGGCAGTCTTCAGTGAGTTTTGCTTCGAGAATGAATGTACAGTCAACACAACAATTTATCATAATTTTTAAGTATCTAAAATGGTCATTTATTGTGTATCTCCTAAAAGTGATCTGAAATCGTGTTTTTGTGATCTGTAGCATTCACTTTTTTTCACGCCTTTCCACAAGGGTCCCCGAAGGGGTAGGCAGAGGCGGTGGAGGTAGAGGTTTCAACGTGACAGATGGCGAGTTCGTCGCCGTTACTCTAGCATGACTATAGATACGCCTTTGAATTTCTCCTCAGACGTATGCAGGTTTTCTCTCGATGTTTTCTTTTACCGTAAAGCCCATGGTGTGACTAATCACTGTCCTTAAGATCAGAAAATCTCATTGGTACAGTTGGGATTCAAAATTGCGCTCTTTGTGTCGCAGGCTACTACTCAAACCACTCGGCCACCACGGAATATTTTTCTTATTTTTTTTTATATCTGCAGTCAGACATAATAAAATATAGAAAATATACAAGTTTAATTTTGATGATGATTGTACTTTATAACGTAACTGGTTCCTGACTCGCGTGATATAATTAAAGCAGTTATAGCGGCACCATCAAAGCTCCAATCGAGGATGCTCTTGTTGTGATATAAAGACCGCCCGCGGGAAGGATTAATTTGCGAAGAAAGCTTGTTCAAGAAACTAAAAATATAGAGGAGCTTAAGCATCTCTGTTCGGAAAAGTTGGGTATCAACACCTGGGAATATATTTAGGTTCCAACGTGACAGATAGCGAGCCCATCGACTATACATACCATAGCCTTTGAATTTCTTCTATGATCCTCTCGATCTTCTCTACACGGTGAGATTAATCACTGTTCTTAGGTTAATAATAAACTCGTTGGTAATATTCGAGATCAAACGTGAAATCTCTGCGTCGCAGACTGCGAATTCCCGAACCACTCCCGAGCCACCAGCGTTATTTATATGTTATGATTTTTCCTTTGCTGTCGATTTTCTAATACCATGAGCTTATCGAAGTTTTCCATAATGGCAGCTAATTTCACTATTACATACATACATGTCATCACGCCGTGTCCCTAGCGGGGTAGGCGGAGAGAATAGAGCGCCAGTTCTCTCTAAACTTGAATACCTCTTTCGCTTCATCATCATTCATCAGTCTCTTCATACATGCCCACCGGTTTTGAGTACACTGACATATATTTGTATACATATCGCATTATGTAACTGTAGCATACACGAATGGCTTGTGTGTAATCACGATAGCGTGTACATACATAACTACACGTTGTTAATAGACACCCTGTTATAATTAATGTTCTGTTGATAGGGCCTGAATATCGGACATCCTAATTCAATGGATAGGATGAGTGATTTGTGGCATCTAGACATCTCTGCCTACCCCTTCGGGGACCCTTGTGGGAAATATATATATATATATATATATATATATATATATATATATATATTATATATTATTATATACGTTAACGTTTCGCTGATGCATTTATCTATTAATCATTTGTCAAATAAAAAACAAGCTATATTTATGTTGAATCGCTTTTAAGTCTTTAGCTGACTCAAGCTTGGGTCATAATATATAATGCCGACGCCAGCAACTCACCAAGAAACATCGATTTTTAAACTCTTAACTAAATTATACGAAATCGATATTCATGTTTATTCAAACCCCCTGTGACAAAGCCCCCCGGCTACGTCGCCCTGTCGGAGCGCTCAACTTTCGGCTTAATGGGATTAGAAGTAAGGTATGATGTGGATTGACAGGAATGACGCTCTCTTTATTAATAACTGTCAGTTGGATAATAAAAACACAGAATACGCAATATTTTGTTCCTATGTTTAATATACAGCAATGTCTTAGAAGTCACACTCGAAATTTTATTTTGGACTTAATCCTTCACGAACTGCTAAACGTTTTATCTTTTTAATTTAAATTTGGAAAGCCGTGGTTCTTTTTCCGGTAGTCTAGAGTCCAGAATCCGAACTGTACCAATGTTTTTTTCTGAAGTTAAGTGCAAGTATTAAGTATAATATAACCTCGCGCTTTTCGGTGAAGCGCAGTATGTGAAAGAAGTCATCGAGAAGTAACTGCTTATACCTATACATGTGACTCACACTCACCTCTCTCTCATACTCGGACTCACCATCTTTCACGTTTGCACCTAAATTATATCTCTGGCGGAAAGTGGATGTGTGGATACTACTTTACCTTACCGCCTACCACATCGGGGGCCTTTGTTGGGAAGGCGTGAAGATAATATATATATAATTGTCGGAATATACATTTTATATACACTTTTGTCATAGTATAGGTATACATACATATACATATACATACATATCATAACGCCAGGTCCCTAACGGGGTAGGCAGAGAGTATAGAGCGCCAGTTCTCTCTAGACTTACATACCTCTTTCGCTTCGTCCACATTCATCAGTCTCTTCATACATGCTCGTCGGTTTCGAGTACTCTTAACGTTCCGTCCTTGAGAGTCCGATCGATTTGATCCAGGTAGTTGGAACTTGGCCTTGCTCTGCCTCTTCTTGCACACACTTTTGCTTTGTATATCTGTTTCGTCAATCTTTCTTCACTCATCCTTTCTGTGTCCAAACCAACGTAACATGCCTTTCTTCATCTTTACAATCACGCCCTCATTCACGCCAGTTGATTTGCGAATCTCTTCATTGTGGATTCGATCTAAAATCGTTACTCCGCACATTTTTCGAAGAGATCGCATCTCAACTGCATTCAAGCTATTTTCATACTTCCTCTGACATACCCAGGATAGGAATACATTTTACGTTTAAATACGATGTACGTATAATGCTTAGCTGTCAGCTTCATATTGATTGGACTACAAGCTCACTCTGCCAGAACGGAACATGCCTTAAAGGCGGCTTTCACTTTTTAAGACATACTTCGATCGATAATGAGTGGGTACTTTGACTGTTTTGAATATTGTGACCATAGTTTTGAGCGTACACGGGAAATATACTTATTGGTTATTTCGAAATAAATAAAAAAATATTATTATTATAAATACCTTGGGACAATTCTACACAAATTGACAGAGCCCCAAATTAAGTAAAGCTTGTGTTATGGTAACTAGACAACGATATATTTACTTATATAGATAAATATATACATAAATACATAGGACATCCAAGATATCCAGAATATCTGCCCTCAGCGGGAATCGAACCCGCGACCTCAAGTTTCGCAGTCAGGAGCTCTAACCAGACCAGATGGCCGTCTTCAATTAATTTGAAAGTGAAAGTCATTCCGTCTATCTGTTACTTTTACTGCAGCTTGTTTCTATCAAAATCAAATTATATCATTTTTAAAGCGAAGGAAAACATCGAGGGGAAGCCTGCACACGTTTGAGAAAAGATTCAGAAACGTATGTATGCTTGAGAAACGGCATTGGATCTGTCACGTTGGCACCTAAAATATATCACCAGCAAAAAGTGAGTGTATGGGTACTACCTACCCACGTCTGCCTATCCTTTGTGGGAATACGTGAAGATATAATTACTACAACTGTGTGATGCAAATCGACTGACTGTCGGGCGCCGCATGATTTATGTTATGCATATAGAATTTGTTTGTTTTGTATCTGGGACTAATAATTACCTCAATATTAACACATTTGTTAATAACTCGGTAAATAATGATGACAGGTCTACCCAAACTGCCAGACAGCCGTCAGATATACCCATACTTGACGGCTGGCTGGTCCGGTGGTTAGAGCTCCTGGCGCGATCAATGTCGCAGATTCGATTCACGCTGGGGGTGGACATTTGAATGATGATCACGAGTGAGTATTATTTTATCCAACTAGGTGTACTACACTCTTGTGGAAAAGCGTGAAAATATGCACTTAAAATATTATTAAATTGTTGGAGTTTAATATCAATTAAGAATAAAAGTAAAAATAGTAGTTGTTTTATTCCTATTTACATGTATATGTTACAGGTACTTAATTGTCATCACATTCGGTTACATACCTATTTACCTATTAGTCTTGCCTTTACCCAAAAGTATTGTCACTCTATTTTAAAACGCCGTAAAATCTGAGTTTTATTGATCTCTAGCAATAAGGCTCAATTTGTAGCAGCACACACGTCTGGACAAAGCTAACAATGCATGGACAAAATTTTGAATCATTGTTTGCTTAGAAAGTTTTTATTGCTTCTATTGTAAGTTTAAACTTTTAACTTTTTGGATAAGCTTTCAATGTACCTACGTAACTTATCTTTTATAATTATACTCATAATTTCGAAAGTATTGTCATTTTGGTTTGGGTATGATAACAAGTTTTACATTAGCGGGTAGATAATAAATAATAATTTAATATATAATAATTAAAAAAAACCGTTAAATATTCATGACGCAGGGATGACCAAGGTTGACATGATGTACGCTATATATCTGAGTAGCTATCCTGAGTAAGAAGAACTTTCACAATTGATTAAGAATATTTTTGTAACACTCATTATAGTGTAGTTAAGATTTACTTCTTAAATACGTAATATTTGCATGCATCAAGGGAAATTAATTTCCTGTACCACCACCCAATAAGTTTTCCTTTTGGACTAAAGTGCAGTGACGAGCTTAATGGTTTGAAGAGCTGTATACGTTCGATGAGATGTGCGTGTAGTACCCAGACACCCACTTTCTGCCGAAGATATATTGCCAACGTGACAGATGCCGAGTCCATAGCCTCAATTACTCAAGCAATCTTTGTGTTGCAGGCAACTACTCCAACCACTTGGCTACCAAGGCTTTCAATACAATATGTATATCTGCCATCCAATAGTCTAACAGAATCATGCTTTGAACCTTTGATAAAAACAAAATATGATAAAAAGTAAACATTTGTCCTATTTCATGCATCACAGAAAAGGACAAGCAATTTGACGTGAAGAAATGCGTTGACAACGCGTTATAAAGGATACCCGAATGAAATAATAACAGGGACGCTGCCTTGACAAGGGTAAAGCGCCCTTGTGAGACGGAGGAAGTAATTTTTTCACACTTATGTTTTATACGACAACACGCAGGGATCAGCAAATCTGTTGTCTGAATTTGTATTTACAAGATGATGGTATTGCATTCATGAAAGGGAAGCGAATCAATTACTAATTGTGTGTACATAATATATGTACATATATACAAAGCTGAAGAATTTGTTTTGTTTAGTTGGACGCGTCAGAGACTATATTTCTTTTAGTATTGGATAGCCCATTGATCTACCAAGTAAGATACCACATTATTAAACAAGCAGCTTGCAGCTTAAGGAGGGTCCACTATCTCTACCCATGAAAGTAATACTCGAGTATATATATATATATATATATATATATATAATTTATATATATATATGTATATATATATATATATATATATATATATACATTTTTTGACGATGGGCGGAAACGGAGCTAAGCGGCATCAAGGGTGGTGGACCAAGGCACTTAATAAACCTAGTAGATTCCGGTTCCTTACAATCTCTAGAATATTTGGAAACAAAACACACATCAGATATAGAACCATTACATAGCGAATTTTCAATTTGCCATATGGTGTCAATGTACGAAGTAACTACTGCTTTAGACTTCTCTCTTAGAGCTTTTCGAAATAACGGTTTAGTTAGGAATCGCATTAGGTTTGCCACTGGATTCAGTCCGGTGAATATTTAATCGGAGAGGGCACAGGGTCGAGTTCTGGGACCACTCACATTAATTAAACACCCTGGCTGCAACATAACTCCCTTTAAAATGTATGATCATGTACTCTATCATGGCGTACATTATGAAATTATACAATGTATATATATATCCTCACGCCTTCCCACAAGGGTCCCCGAAGGGGTAGGCATAGGTGTATAGGTAATTCCCAAACACTCACTTAAGATTAAAATATTTATGATTTATTTATAAGATCAAATCGATCGGACGCTCAAGGACGGGAACGTCAAGAGCACTTTAAACCGACGAGCATGTATGAAGAGACTGATGAATGTGGACGGAGCGAAAGAGGTATGTAAATCTAGAGAGAACTGGCGCTCTATACTCTCTGCCTACCCTGTTAGGGACTCGGCGTGATGATATGTATGTATGTATTATTTTTGCGTAGTTTTGCTTGATTCTTATACATAAGAACGTCACTGGAACCAGTTTAAAATTCTGACGTATGAAATATTTCCGATATGAGTTCCGAAATATTTTACACTCAAGTATTAAGTATAGTAGTACTCTCAAGAGCATGTATGAACAGACTGATTTTGTTTGAATGAGTTTGAGTTTGTGACAATGTAAAATAGGTGTATTACATTCCTTCTGTGAGAAGGCGTAAAGATGTGAAGATCACTTTCAATCGCAAATTAAATCTACATAATTTAAGCACGCATAAAGAATATAGCGAACGCACTAGCAAAGATTTAATTTTAAATAACCGGTTTTCCGGCCTTCGGAATGATGTTTACGAGACTCGTGTTCATAAGGAATTAAGAAATCTTCCGATGCCTAATGTTGGCGTCTGTCTTGTGCAATGTACATGCGCGTATACCTAGCGGTGTATTTTTTTCTGGAATAAACATAATGTAATCTAGTTAATAATCAATCTTTGTGCCAATGAACTTTTCTGAACTCAGGTACTGTGATTAGTCACATCACGAGTTTTACGATGAAGGAAAACATCGACAGTAAAACCTGCATATGTCTGAGAAGCAATTCAATGACGTATGTAGAGTCGTGCTTGAGTAATAGCGACGGAGTCGCTATTTGTCACGTTAGCACCTAAAAATATAGGTATCTGTGTAATAAAATGGGTGAACTTTCCGCCAGAGATATATTTTTGTGGGTACTACGTATACACCTCTGCCTACCATATTTTTATATATCTATTCTATACACCTCTGCTTACCCATTCGGGGACCCTTGTGAGAAGGCGTGAGGATATTAATATATGATCGCGTTACTGATTTAATTAAGCTTGGTGGAGTGATCTTGATTTTCAAAAATATTAAAGGAACAATAAGACAAGACTTGGTTATTCTCGCAAAGTCAATTTGTCTACTATATATAGCATAAGTCAAATTGCTAGCTTTGTTTTAGCGGACCACTTCGTTGCGTACAACTAGTAGACTATAATTTAAAATCGAATTTTAACATGAATGATTTAAAGTGAACCTGTTCTTTGTTAAAACACGACTATGGAATCGTGTTGACAAATTTTTAAACTCGATAAAAAATTATAATTTCGTTGAGAACATTATTAACCTTCTAAATGTAATATAGGCTAGTGGGTACTAGAGATATATTCGATTAAATTTATTAATTCGATCAAATTATGCTAATGCAGCTACTGAGTTGATGAAAACTCTACTTCGTTTTATTACTTTTAATGTCAATAACATAACTTTTCCTGTTATAGCTCGGGGACAAAGCAAACACAATGTAAAATTTCATTACAGTTACATGTTCTGTTATTATTCACCGCTAGTTATTTCTTAATCGCCTTACGAGAACCGTAACAAACAGACAAAGCCAAAAAACTTTTTTTCATTTAAAGTTAGTATTTAGTAAATATGTTGATAACATACTTACATTATATGTGTCGGCCATGGCTGCGGAGTGGTTTGAGAAGTTGCAACACAAAAATTGCAAGTTCGAATCCGACTGTATCAAGGAGTTTCTTTGAGTTTAAGTACAGCGATTACTCACACCACGAGCTTTAAGGTGAAGGAAAAGGAATCTTAAGGAAACCTGCATACATTTGCGAAGAAATTCTGAGTATAGTCGAGCTCGAGTAACGGTCATGGCCTCGCCGACTATCACGTTTACACCTAAAATATATCGCTGGCGTAAAGTGGGTAGAACCTACATACTTCTGCCTTCTTCTGCCTACCCTCGGGAACACTTCTGGGAAGGCGTGAAGTTGACTTACATCTAAATTTATTCTTATAGATTTTTTTAAAATCGTACGAATTGTTGGTAGAAAAATATTATGAAAATGTTTATATCTTGAACAACCCACCATTAGGCATATTTTATCATAAAAACGTTGAACGCCTTGCCTTTGGAATTAAAATTACACTTAAACAAGTGACTTATTGTATCGTTTTCATTATTTTTATGGCGAAATAAATTCTCTCTAAAATTATAGCGTTTTATAATTAGCTCGTGGATATTGTTCGTAAAAAAGTCTGATACTCCGACGAAAAATCTTTTATATGATTTTTATTTTTTTGTTTGTTTCGAGTAATGTACCTGTTTGTTAATCACTATGGATATTTTTAACAGACAATGTGACAGATAGCGATAGTTTGAGACTCGCATGGACGATATACACGGACGCCTTGGTGTACCTGTATCATTGTAAAAGTATCTATCTACTTAAGTAAGTTGAAGTAAAAAAATAATACCGTTTTAAATATGGAACGCATGCGGTCGTACGTATTTGATATTTTTAATCACTTGCATGATTATATGGTATGTATATAAAATGGTATCTGTAAAAGATACAATACAATTAAGCTTCGAGCCAACCCGATTAAGTCGTTATTGGTTTAAAAATAGCAAATGATTGAATATCTTTTTAATATAGTGTATCTCTGTTAAATTTGGAATCTCAAATTAAGTGAATGTTCAAATGTTTATGTTCCCACTTTTACTTTTAACGATAACGTGCGCTCGTTAGTGACCACGGCGAATGAACATCGCCTTATACATGCTCCAAATGATGTTATCCCTGCATTTTCATCCAGAACATTGCTTCAGTACGAAATGGGAATGTTTTGTCGTTAATAAATGTTCAATTCTAAGGACTTGTCTTATTTATGTCAAGTTGAGAAACTACCGACAAATAAAAATAAAAAAAAACGTATGGCACTCGAGGACTGCCGCGGTAAAGCTATTGCATAGCATTTTTCTATTAACTTATGCAATACACCTATATACTTTCTCACAACAGCTGCTTACGTACTAGGCATGCCTTTTAAGTTCTGTCGTTTCCATATTTCCCAGCAATTTTGAATTTGTAACTTTTCTGTATTCGAATGTGTTTAAATTTAGAAGGTGTTATGTTTTTATTTTCGTTACGGAATTTCTTGATTCGGTCGCCGCGCTCAATGCCCACTACAATAGCTTAAAAAAGTTTGGTAGTTCCGACTGCCTAGATGAAATCGATTAGACACTCAAGGATGGGAACGTTAACAGTTCTAGAAATTGGCGAGCATGTAAGAAGAGACTGATAAATATGGGTCTGATCTGTATCAATTTTAATACATAAATTTCCCCAAATGCGTCGTATATAAATGACTAGCTGTCCTGCTCAGCTTCGCCCGGGTAAAAAAGTAAAATATCTTGAAACACGATCGCAGCACCTATCGGGTCCAGTTGTGATGTAAGCTACCCTATCTTTTAAGTTGGATCAAACTGCACACGGTGTGCAAATTTTATTGAAATTGGTTAAGTTGTTTAGGAGCCTATCGCGGACTTAATTGCCATAAAAAAGGTTATAGTGAGTCAATCTTAAAAGATAGACATAAGCTGTTGCGGACTTTTTTTTAGAACTTTCAAAGAGGAACAATTCCCTCATACATAATATTTTCGTAACTTAAACCGTTTACACAGCGCATGCAACGGAAGCTCTCAAAAAGGAATAATGTTTCCCGTTCTTGCAACATTTTTCATTTATGCTTCGCTACTATTAGTCGTAGCGTGATGTTTTATAGCCTAAAGCCTCCCTAGAGAAATGGACTATCCAAAACAAAAATAATTTTTCAATTCCAACCAGTAGTTCCAGAGATTAGCGCGTTCAAACAAACAAACAAACAAACTCTTCAGCTTTATAATATTAGTATAGATAATGTAAGTTAAGAATGCCATAAATCAAGATGAGGAGCATTGTCGGCAGCTGGCCGTGAGCCAGCCCCGTGTCGTTTGTTTAAACAGCTCGTATCAAATCAGATCATCGGCTCCGAGGTCTTTTCACTGAGTTATGCAACTTAATTTACTCGCAATGCTAGCGAGGAAATGAACGGACTCGCACCGTGTAAAATTATTGTTATACAATCTTAACTTCGGAGATTCAGTTATATTCTTTAATAGCGTAATTTGCGTATAAACATATGTTTAAGTTTCTTTTAAATACACCAGCTATCTGTTAGGGTCCAGTAAAAATCAGCCCAGCCGTTTTGTAGTTGAACCGGACCAAAAAGGCAGACGAAAAAATTAATGTATGTATATTGTATTTTTCTTTAGCACTGGCACCGTGTAAACTTTTTTTTCATGCATTTAGCTAATCTGTTATTTTGATGCTACAAACAGACACTTTAATGTTATTTAGTCCGTAGCCAAATAACACAATTGTTTGTGTTGTGTTCCTACGCGGTGAATAAGGTTTCCAGTAATGAGCTTCTTGGGGAGGGGGGAGGATTGTTATATTGTGTTGGAAGCAGAGGGATTAAACCCATTATGCTGCCAACACAATATAACTCTCCGAACACAGAGTGGCAACACGCAAGTGATACTTCGGTATCGTGAGCGTAAATAGGTCGTATGCTTATTTGCCACTCTTGTTGTATAAAAAAAAATTAGCAGTACTTATATGGAAGTATACGGAAATTTGAGAAAATATACATTTATTAATTATATGTTACGATCATTAGCTTGCAAATTAGAGCGGATAATTTTAGAGATGGTAGGGTCGGACCGGAAGTTCCTCTTAAATCCTCGCTACTGTTTCGTTCCGTGTCATCCGTACAGTCATTTTTCATGCTGTAGCCAGTTAATTATCATAATTTCATGGTCAATTAACTTTGGAGAAAATTAAATATTCTGAAAAAAATTATAGTCTCTTAATATCTATATATTAAATATACCTATATAGCTCACCTAAATTGTATGTGAAGAGATGAATGTCGATGAAGCGCAAAAGGTGTGTAAGTCAAGAGAGAGCCGGCGCTCTATTTTCTCTGCCTACCCCGTAACGATATTTTTACGAGTATCGCATAAAAAAACAACAACACATTAAAATTAGGTTAATACATAAAAGCCGTGGTGGCCGAGTGGTTCGAGCAGTTGCCTGCGACGCAAAGGTCGCAAGATCGAATCCCGACTGTACCAATGAGTTTTTTTCTGAACTTAAGTACAGTGATTACTCACACCACGAGCTTTACGGTGAAGGAAAACATCGAGAGGAAACCTGCATACGTCTGAGAAGAAATTCGAAGGCGTATGTATAGTCGTGCTTGAGTAACGGCGATAGACTCGCCATCTGTCACGTTGGCACCTAATATACCTCTGGCGGAAAGTAGGTGTGTGGGTATTACCTATACACCTCTGCCTACCCCTTCGGGGACCCTTGTGGGAAGGCGTGAGGATATATTATATTATTTTTATAATACATAGATAAACAGTGTCCTCAGTATAATACACATTATGTGATGTATTTGCGAATGAATGGATACAATACGTATATTCAGTTTGCTTAGAGTTCTGTGAAAATACTGCAGTGTCTGTTTCCTTAGTTAAGTAAGGAGAGTAGCTATCTTTGGTGTTGCTGGAGAAACGTCAGCCTTACAGTGGATCGCAGTCAAATAGCAATACTTACAGTAAGAACTTCAGGGATTGAATTTACTGGCAGAATGAGCTCGTTCTTTCTGTTCATCTGGAATTTCAATCTTATTTATATTTTGTTTAAGTAAGTTTTGTTTGTATATAAATAAGTTGTGCAGTATAGCAAACGCACCTTTGAAGAATGAAGACGCCCATAATATAAACTAATGCGATTATCACACAAATACAAATATGCTTACCGCGGGAGATCGAACTCGCTACTATTTGTGTACAAACCAGGAGCACTGCATTATAAGGCTAGGCAATAAATCATTCCATAACTTGGCATCAAGAATAACTTCCTATATACATGCACTTTACGCTTGTTTGCGTTGAGTCTGCATTACAACGATTGCTCTTTACGGTTTCCAGGCGCTTCCGGAAGGCAAATTGCTTTGTTGTTTACTCTCGTTGTCTGTTCGTTTAAACAACTTTGGAAAACCTTTAGGGAAATAGAAGCACAAAATATTGAATAGCGACTTTACTCACCCAGGCGCGTTCAATGTATAATTTGTTTAAAATGCGCCGGGTCGCGGAAGTGTTTTTCTTCCGGACCGACTGATGTAAACTTTCTGTAGGCACTCATGTAAATGAACAGTTTAAATTTAATATTAGCCGCGCCCCGCGGTATTACCCACATAAATTTTGATTCAGTTTATTTCTGGTATATGGCATGGTACAGCTGCCCTGTGTTAATCTGTCTAATAATTTATCACTATACAAAACTTTATCCAATTACGTTCAGCCGTTTTGGCGTTATTGAGTAACAAACATTCTCACAAACTTTCACATGATAATATTCATTATTATTATTATGGATGTTTTCCGAAGTAAATATGACTATTTTTATTAATATCTAGCGCTATCTCCTCCTGCCTTACAAACGGGCGTCAATAAGGAAATGTCTTCCACTGCTGGGTTTCAGAACGGTTACCTTCCGCAAACGCTCAGGCTTCGTGTGGAGGTTTTCGCTATAGTATGGAATTCCTTAAGATGGATGTGAAAGGACGGTGACGGATCTGCAGGGTCGGCGTGCGAGCGATATCCTTGATTTACCCATCTTCAGGAAATTAAACGTTTGAGAAGGGATTTCCTACGGCCCATCTAAAGTTGTGCTTGAGAAACGCCGAAGTGGTCATGATGAAACCTAAATTTATCTTCAAAGAAAAGAGGGGCCTGTTACACATCTGCCTACCTTGTGGGGAGACGTAAATTTATTAAACTTACCTTTAATAAACTTGTTTTCAATATTTTGGTTATGTTATGTTAACGGTTGCCACTAGAGAAATATTGGATGACGTACTGCGCTTCTGGATTGCCGACCTGCTGGCCGGCATAGTAATGTACATGCTTATTCTGGAACATTATGTACATAGTGTAAGAACCTTGGTTGAAATATTTCTTACCTGGTATGAAATCTCGTTAGCTAATTATTATACGTCGGTAATTAGTATTGTACGTCTTCAGGAGAAAACTCTACAGAATAGGAATGTCAATGTGAATAATCGACGAAGAGACTGATGAATGTGGATGAGGTAAGCTTTGATAGAACTGGCGCTCTACTTCTGTGCGTACATCGCGTGGGACTAGTATGATATTACAGACTTAGGCAGGCGTATTTTATCATCTTTAAAAATATACTTTAAAATGATATAATAATTTGACAGGCCTCTATTCCTACCCAATACTATTCAATTCAGTTCAAATAATGATGACGTGAGTGTCACTGGGTGAGTGGATAAGTTATACAAAAATATTGTGGCGTCACGGGACGCCTGACAGATGTGAAACATCGCAATTATATTGTACAAGTAATATGCATACAGGAACAGATTACGACAGGAAGTTAATATGACTTAATGTAAAAATAAAATATAACGATATTTTTCCAGAATATGATAACAGTTTATTAAATAATTTACTTTCATAAACTACAAAAAAATATTTCAAATTGTGACAACTCAATTAGTTTAATCACTAATTAAAATAATTGAGTTGGTTAGAATAGCTTCGGTATATTCATAATCAACCTAGTAATCAACATAGTTATATTAATATAGCGTTGCGACGCGTCACCATGGCATACGTCGCCACGCCACCAATCGGTTTTACGTGCGGCTATAGATGTTTCACATCAAAAATAATCTTATAAAAATAAATGGAATTATATAAAAGGTTCCAGAATAAGGCGCTTGTGGGACCTGTTGTTAATGCATTGCATGGGTTGTCGGCGAGAGCTCCTGCATACACTTTGAAGGCGCTTAGTGGCCGTATCTACTCTAAAATAGTAGCGTGTCGCGTTATGTAAATCTTCTCGCATAAAAGCATCTCGCTTCTCGCTTGGTATGAAATGTATAAATATTTTTGTTTGACTTATATTTAGTGGGACGAATGGACATGCACCTGAATAAATTTCTTTAAATTAGCACTTGATCGCGGGGAGTGTAAAGAGGGACATAGAGGGAATATTAAAAAAACTATAAGTATAGTCGCAGTCCAAACGGACTATTTGGAGTCTACATTAGGTATGCTATGTTAATTTTATATACTTCAACTTAAATTTTCTTGACAACCTTTACAGGTTCCTTCATTATTATTTAATGTATTTAACATAATGTTGTGACCAACCGTTGCTTCAGTAAATCTTATGGGTAGAGATCGGGAAATTGAGCCTGTAATCCAGAGTTAACTAAAGTATTTACTTAACAAGTAAATTCTAAAATTGTAGGTCATTATGCCTTCGCTTAGCTGGTAAACAGAACGCGCTACCTGATTGTAAGCATTTACTTCCGCCTATGGACACTCGAACGATACCTAGGTGTATACCACCCTGCGACTCTCTACCGATATTCTTTTATGGAGGGTTCATTTCACAGCTTGAGCGTTCCCAAAAGAAATGATGTCATACAAATGATGACGTGAATTCCCCGAAAATGTTGAGGGGAGCGCTGATGAAAGGTGTCATAAGCAAGGGTATCTGATATCTTTTGATAGTATCCAATAGCAAGCTCTAACCAATCATGAAAGCGATAATCGCTGATATAGTCAAAAGTAATCGATACTCCTGATATCAATCACATTCGCAGCGTTCCCAAAGTTTTGCTTACTCGATTAGAGATTATAAAAGCAATTGCGTAATTATAATTTCCACGACTTTTTTCTAATCCTTAGTTACACTTAGTAACAATGAAATAAAAAAAAATCGACTATTTTGACAACTGTAGTGAAGGCCGAGCGGTTGAAATATCAGGTTTGGCTAGTCCTATCTGTAAATCCAGGCAGATTCAAGCTATACTTATTAGTTTATCGGAGTTTAACTAAATTTATCTATTAGCTTTGCGACATTCATGTCTGAGAGATGACAAATGACTCGCCATTTATTACATAGGCAATTTTATATATCTTTAGTGTAGTGCTTTCACACCCATGCCCACTCTTTCGAGAACATGACGAAGGTATAAAGAGTTTAATTAAACAAACTCTTTTAATTACAAATCTTATAAAATGAACACCAAAATTTCCCAAAACCTTCGAGACTTCAATTAATAATAAAGTTAATTATTTTAATAATCTCGGCTTTAAACGTCCCAAAAGTGTTGAGTAGCAAAGGCCCAATCAATAGTGTGGAATAATTGTGTTAATCACAAGAACGATTTAATTTCTCACCCTCCTACAAGCCGGACGGGATCGTGGAAAACATGAACAACAATTATGCCTCATTTTTTTTGTTTGTTGCGATTTACTCTGGCGGTGACTGTTTAAATAATTTTTTTTATATGTCATGTTTTTTTAAAGTAACTTAATTTATTTATAAGCCGGTGACTGAGTGGTTTAAGTGGACGCCTACAACACAAACATTCGCAAATTCGAATCCCGACTGTACAAATGAGTTTCTCTGAACGTAAGTACAGTGATTAGTTACATCTCGTGCTTTTGGGTGAAGGACAGGAATTGAGCGGAAACCGGCATATGTTTGAGAGGAAATTCATAGTTGTATATATACTCGTGCTTGCGTAACCGTAATGGACACTCCATCTGTCACGTTGGCACATAAAAGATTTCTCAGGCGGAAAGTGTGGCTACTTCCTAATAACCTCAGCCTACCACGTGGGTCCAATATCCAAGTGTGCGTCCAATTTCCATATCTTCCTGTTCAATTTTGCCTTAAGATAATTCTATATCATTTCATTTGAATTACACTGAACTAAGCAAAGCTTGAAGTAAAAATATATGAACTAGACAACAATATGTGATCTCTAATGATAGGATATGTGTATATCTAAACACATAGGTCATACGTCTCAGGTAGAAATACCCTAGTTCATCACAAATATCTGCTTAAGGAGAATCAAATTAGCGAACTTGAGCTTAGCAGTGAGGAACTGTGACCATCAAACCATTGGCGTCAATACAATAAACAATTTGCCTTTATATCAAACGAAAAACGAATATCTCAGGCAAAACTCTACAATATAATGTTCCTTTATACATATCATCACGCCGAGCACTAAAGGGGTAGGCAAAGACTAGACTTACATACCTCTATCGCTTCGTCTAGAATCTCTTCATACATGCTCGCCGGCTTCGAGTACTTTTGGCATACCCGCCCTTGATTGTCCAATCGATTTGATCTAGGTAGTTGGAACGTGCTCTCTCTGTTTGTTCTTGCACACATTTTATACAACATTTATATTTGCTAATTCACCCCTTTCACCAAACTGTTACGCTTTTAAAATATTATTTGCGAATTACTCAATGTCGTTCGTATATTTGGAACAGCAGTAAAAATTGGCAAAGTGCGTGCCAACTGTCATCAATTTGCGGGCCTACCATGAACATTAGTAGGGTAAGTAAATTGATAATCTTTATTTGGAGCGGGTGGATAATTAGATGTGTTATATAATTTTTTTACTACTATATAAACTCAAAACTCCACCGTATTGATATTTTTACTGGGTATTATTAAACAGCTCCCCGCCGCGTATGTCTGTCTATTTGTTTGCGGTGTATTCAAAACCCACTTTATGGATTTTCATGCGATTTCCAACAATAGACAGAGCAAAACAGGAGGAAATTTTGAAAAAGTTCTAACGAAGCCTCGAAAAAATTTAGGCATAATATTATGGTCTACTAAAGTGTACCGAACGCGTAGACAAAAGTGTAGGAAAACCTTAATTTTGACGGAAATATATTTAGGGTAACAAGGACAGATGTTGAGCCCGTCTCCGTTCTTCAAGCTCGAATTCCCGTCTTTAGATTTTATCTCGAAGATATGCAGGAATCCTTACGATTTCCTTCTCTATCAGCATATGGTGTGATAAAACACAAATTATAATTAAATTTTTATAGAAGAAAATCACTGTCGTTTGTATTATTCTCTCTAATAATGTAATATATATAATAATGTAGCTCATTATAACAATGTAGTTCAGGTAAGAAGGTGTTGCGGAGTGAGAGCGGTACCTCTGAACACCTCTTTGTATTCAGAGATAATGACCCATGTGGGAAGGCGGGAAGAAAAAGCTTATAAGGAATAATAAACACTTTGATAACTTACTCAGAGCACTGTGGGGTGTATTGATCTGTAAGATTAATAATATCTTAATTGTCTCATCTCTTGTTTTGCGTTATGAGCATGCAAATATTCTGAAACAAAATATAGGACACGAACACATGAGAACTTGGTTATAACATCAACTGAAGTATAACATGATTACATACATACATATCATCACGCCAAGTCCCTAACGGAGTAGGCAGAGAGTATAGAGCGCCAGTTCTCTCTAGACTAACATACCTTCGCTTCGTCTACATTCATCAGTCTCTACATACATGCTCGTCGGTTTCGAGTAGTCTTAACGTTACCATCCTTGAGCGTCCGATCGATTTGATCCAGGTAGTTGGAACGTGGTCTTCCTCTGCCTCTTCTTGCACACACTTTTGCTTTGTATATCTGTTTCGTCAATCTTTCTTCATTCATGCTTTCTATGTTTCCAAACCAACGTAACATGCATTTCTTCATCTTTAAAATCACGCCCTCATTCACGCCAGTTGATTTGCGAATCTTTTCACATGATAACTATTATAATTATATTAAGGAAACGATTTTTTTTTACACATCGATTGTACAATAATACTAATTGAATATGATCGTTCGTTTGTCGTACATGTTATGAATGAATGAATAAATAAATGAAATGAATGAAAAGTCATTAATGTATAAGATTTAATGTCTGTTACGAATTCATCGCCGTTCAAACATGGAAACATTTTTAACGATATCATTATGAAGCTATTACTGGATGAAAGGTTGATGGTTCCTAGAAATTAGGTACATATTATTTATATACACCTGTACATATTATTACTTTGAGTTTCTGATGGGGTAGGCAGAGAGCCGAGCGTCAGTCCTCTCACGACTTTCAGCAGACCTGTCGTATCAACCACATTATTTTCTCTTTATAAACGCTAGCCAGTTTCGAGTACTCTTAACTTTTCAATTCTCGAGTGTTTGAGCGCTTTGCGCTAGGTTGTTGGATAACGAAATATTATGTTTTTTTACTTGTGCGAAATTGTAAACTGACTCTACAAACATAATTACAAATGCGACCGCTTCGGAAATGTTAAAATATTTTCAGTAGTGGAAACTAGTGATGGCTCTGAAACGAACAAAGTTCTGGAGAAAGGAGAAAATAGTATGAGTTTCTTCAGTGATACACCGCCCATTATAACATTTCCGTCGACGTAGTTCGCATCCTGAAAACGTGCTGGAAAATATTTCTGCGAAGCGACTTGTCCGGATGAAGATTGAAATTGGATAACGTTGAGTTTTATTGTAGTTTTAACTCGAGTTCACTGCTTTTCGCTGTCCATTTTGCATTTGTTGTTCAGAGTTTTATTTTATTCATTTATTATTTGATGAAAACAATGAATAATACATTATATAATGTTTTCACGCTTCATAAATATATATACAAATAAATAAAATAAGAATGTCTGTTTGTAATATTAATATTTATACTAAATACATATTTTCTTTAAATTTTTGTCTGTCTGTCTGTTTGTTCCGACTTATCTATTTAATAATATAAAATATGAATTTCCATGGAAACACTCATATAAATAGAGCTACTCGTAATTTTCCCACGTAGTTCTATTTTCAGGTTATGTAAAAGCCTAAATCCAGACTGAGAGATGGACTAAACAAAACTCAGCAATAGACAATAGAGAGAACAGACGAGGCACAGCTAAATCTATATTTAACTGGTCTTTGTAAGTGGGCCGTCTAATGCTTTAACAAAGAGTTTATATCCTACAATCTCAAATACATACAAAAATAGGATCGTAGTGTCTGGTCCAGTTCATTTACCATCTAGGGAATTCGTGTGTAGTTCGAAGTGGGTACAAAGCGTTATGTATTTACCAGCTGCATATCTGTGACAAAATATAATAAAAATATTAAAAAATAATTATTATTTTATATAAAAAGGTATACTATATGTTAATGCAGGTATTAAGCTTCCTCCGTTGAAAAGCTTATTCAAATATGTTAAGCCGTTAGCGCCTTATTGAACATATATTCATACAATTACACTTTGGTTAATATAAGCGGCATGTAGAATGGCATGGTTCCAAGAAAAATGCATGCTCGTGATTTCATTGCAATGCCGCAATATGGTAGTTCCGTGTTAGGAAATGAAGTAACGATTCGGAAAAAAATTATACAATGTGTATTAGCAGCCATGTTTGTCGTACACAAGAGTTGCATTTACAGGTCATTTTACCACTGAGGCGGCAAAGCGTACGGTCCGCCTGATGGTAAGCGGTTACCGCCGCCTATAGATGCTTGCCATACCAAGTGTATCTACAGGAATTCTTTTTACAACAGAAAGAAGACGTATATATAGTTGTGCTGGAGAAACGGTGACGGCTAAAAATATCTCTGACGTAAAATGGTTTTACGGGTACTACAATCCTCTGTCTAAAACTTTGTGGATCCTTATGAGAAGGTGTGAGGATACAATATCTAGAAGCCCTCCATGCTATAGGAAAACCCTTAAGAAAAGTCCAAGCGTTCGTGGTTTGTTTAAAATTGCGATATCATATCGCAATCACTTTGAGATATTTGTTTTTCACTAATATGACATATTCCCAATTCCTATCTGATATACATACATGTCATATACATGACAAAATCTAAGTGTACAGGTATAGTTTTGATATAATTTTTAATCGAATAAGTTCTAGGGTTAGTTCAACGAAGATAAGAGTAAAATTGGATTTGAAATATGTGTATAATTTTTCAACGCCATTTTATTCAAGAGATTGGAAAACTTCTACCATTCTCGAATGTCTTAAATCACATTTGTAACAATGTAACAAACGGTAAGTGTCTACGCTTCGTAGTTCAATTGCTACGACGTAGCGCTATGACATTGTAGCTAGTTCATCTTTGCACTAAAGCTCTGTTATATTTGGTGTTAATAGTTTGGAAGTAGAGTTCCTAGTAAGGGGATTAATGGGATTTATCAAGATATATGGTTTGAACATTTTCAGTACAGACGTAGTTCATTATTTGTCATCATAAAATACAACAGTTTTACAGTATGAGTGCTGAAAATCGTAAATGTCTCGTTGATATAATGGAAACTACGTGTAAACGAATTCTCAGCATTAGTCCAGACACAGCCAAAATATTTTATTACTGGCTGTGTACTGCGTTGTCAACGGCATTAAGTTAAATTTAACTGTCTTTTTGCATGCATGTGAACAAGCATGTTCACACGAGATGGAAAGTATGAAAAGATATTGAAAGAAGGATAATGTCGGCAATAAGGTGAATGGGACCATGTCGGCGTTGATGGGCAGTAAAAGTCTGAGCAAGATTATAAAGATGAAGAAAGGTATGTTGCGTTGGTTTGGAAATATAGAAAGTCAAAGTGTGTGCAAGAAGAGGCAGAGGAAGACCACGTTCCAAGAATCTAGATCAAATCGGATGCTCAAGGATGGGAACGTCAAGAGTACTCGAAACAAGAGTAAAATTTATCTCTTTGCCAAATTTCATACAATTCCCTCTGCATTTCTGGCGTCGAGTCATTCGCGGGATTGGCATAGACAATACAGCGCCAGTTCTGGATAGACCTGCTTCGTTTATTAAACATTTAAAATAACAAAAATTTTACTGCTTTCTGGTAAACGTGTTTATTTTTCCGCCTTTATAACTTACTTACTAATGCACCGCCTGGTTTCTTGTAAATTTGGGTGCTTTATACGGTACATTAAACCTGCGATATCCACCTACAATGATTAAATAACGATCGTTAAAACGTGTACAGCGGCCTTTTCAAACGGCTTGAGTAATGGATTTGGTAAAAATTATGATCGCCGATGCGATACAAGAGCATGAATGCTTGATTGATTCATTTAATTATGTGTTTTTGGTGTATTTTACACATAATCAAGAAGTTATTTAAAAGACAAGTCGATATTTTCCTTAATTAAAATTCGTGTTAATTTACATCAAAGGTTAGAGCGGGGTCGCTACGTATTACAAAATAAAGTCTCCCACCGCGTCTGTCTGCCTGTTTGCAGTGAAGTCAAAAACTGCTTAACGGATTTTCACGAATAAACGGAGGGATTCATGAGAAAAGTGTAAAGGTTTTGTAATTTTGGCACCTAAAATATATCTCCAGCGGATAGTGGGTGTGTGGGTACTATTACCTATACACAAGAGCCTACCCCTTCGAGGACCTTTTTGGGAAGACGTGACATACTTTGTATAAATGTATTAACAATAATTGTGGAAAATGGAAAAAGACAAGCCGCTTTAAGCGAAAAAGCAGCCTGAATCTTTTTGAAAAGAAAGAAAGAATATATTTTGTTGAAGTCGGAGCAGTTTAGGTAGTTAATCTATAAAATTGCTCAAAAGAAAATCTGACCGTTATAAGCAAAACTAACGATAATGTCTCCTTACTAATGTTAGTTATACATTGATTCGCTTTGTTATCTCGTGTCCGTACGGCCCGGGGCCGCCCCTGGCCGAGCGGGTCTGCTTAAAGTTACTTTGATTTGTTCCAGCCCCCGGCTCATTGGGGTCGGTTTAATCGACATTAGTTTATAATGTAGTTTATTATAGATATTAAGAGAGCTTAATGTACTTAACAAATCTGTTATCAATAAATAGTAACCATTATTCCTATTATTTCATAGTTATTCTTTTGTTCCTCATGCATTGTTTTTATGAAGTCGGTTAAAATAGTGCGTATGAGACTACATGGACGTACTGTAATCGTTTGGGGTTTTTGATTCGCTGTCTGAGGTAATGATCGCAGGTTCAAAGTTCGTAGATGTAATTTTAATAATAAGCGTATTTAATTGCTTTGAACATTGGTATTTTATAGGTATACATTTAAAGTACAAATTAGTTTTTGTCTGCACATTTTCGTAGTTGCTACCTACCGTAGGTTAAGAAGGCTATGCCTAGTTTTTAGTAAGTTGATAGTGTGTGTAATGACCATGATTATTTAATAATGCCATTATCGTGTCATTACGACGAACATCACGGGGTGGGTAGAGCAATTAGATCGCCAGTTCTCTGATCTCTAAACTGACAGACCTCTTTTCCTACATCCAAACTCGTCAGTCCTTTATTATATGCTTGCGGTTTCGAGCCGTTCCAATCTTTGAGTGTTTGATTGACTGAGATATAGGTCCAGGTAGCTGGAGCGTGATTTACTAATAGTTTTATTATTTTAACACAGCATCCCTATTTTATCTAACACATTTCGTTATGAATGTACTTAACAAAGTTAGTGAAAGTTAATTGGCTATAAAGTACAATTAAATGCATAAAATCATATTAATGTTTAATATACGTTTGATTAGTGACCCCGTTGCTGGTAATTAAAATAGCTATACGCCCAAAAACTCGCGGATATTGTACTGTCAAATGTTATGGCAAATCGATTTTACGAGGGTCTCGCCACCGTTACACGTCCCTGAAACAAGCCGTCGCTGTGTTGATTAAACCTGGTATAATGTCCCGGGTTCGACTCTTCTGATGAGAGGCAGCTGTGACGTCTTTTGATGTGTATTTTTTTGTTTAGGACTTGTAATTTATATGGAATTGACATTACTTTGGAATAAAAATACGAAAAGTTAGTGAACTTTTGTGTGAACTCAAATTAAATGGATCATAAACTGATATAAATCATTCAATTAAAGGCGAGATCACTACTACACTCTATTATAATATTCTAACACGAAGTCCGAAATTATACGGATAGAAGAAAACTCTATTATTTCTGGGGCTGCCCTTAATGCGCTGTTGGGTTCATATCATATTCATATAAGTGTTGTAGTTTAACTTTGTCGAAAAAGGTTCGTTTGTGAACAATGGTTTTAAGTGTCACAAAGGGCGCGAATGGTAAACGAATGGAGGCTTCACAGCTTGGGGCGGGGAGGTGCGGCGCGGTGTACGCGCCCTATAATAATGTTGCCAGTGTTGTCATTTTACATGATTGGATGGACTTTTAGGATTTGTGCGTAAAATCTATTTAAAATAGCCAGGTCAGGACAGCATATTTCTCCAATTTCTAAATGTTTTCTTAAGTAATTTATAGTTAGGTAAAAAAGTTCTTTCCAAGCTTGTGAGATGTTTGACAACATTTTTACCTTAATGTGTATTAAATATGATTTATCATCTCCCTTCGTGAAACAATCTTACTTAACGATTTAGCGCGTGGTATTTTTTTTATACCGGTGGCAAACAAGCATACGATCCGCCTGATGGTTGCAGTTACTGCCGCCTATGGACGCTTGCAACACCAGGGGTATCGCTCGTGCCCTGCCGACCCTGCAGGAATCTTTTCACACCCTTTTTGAAGAACTCCATTGACTGTACTCTTCAGGGAAAATCTCAACGGGGAGCGCATTCAACAGCCTGAGAGTTCGCGAAAGGAAAAAAAGGATAAGCATGAATACCTTCTTAACGAATTCAAAATGTAACGACAGTTTAATCAATTATTAAAGTATTATGTTATATATGAATGTAAATGATAAAATAATTAACAAAGAACGCGGCAACATTACCCCTGAGACTAGCAACCCCTGTTTTGCCCAGAGTGGAGCGCGCGACTGCGGCGAACGAACGCCGCGCTAGCCTCCGCCGCGCCACCGTTGTCTTCAAACTGGACAAACTTGCAGTGTAACCTGTGTGAAAGGATGCTGCTTTGATTGTGTGTGACTCAACAGCGGCTTGAAAAATTCCCGTTATCTTCCTGAGACCGTCGTAAGCGTCGCCTTAACCCGCCGTGGATCAGTTTCGGTAAGTTCTTTGTTTTTTTATTTTAAGGAAGTAAACGTACCGAATCGAAAAGTTCACTTTTATTCGTAGATTATTGTTAAGGGTATATACGACTGGGAAAGTTGTATAAATTATGTTTGTTAATTACATTGTTAAACTACTTTAGGTTTAGTAGACAACATAGTTTTGACGCTTAGCTGCGTATCTTGAATAAATATTACGTTTAGTAAGTAAATAATTATAGAAGTTAGGCTATGCATTTTCTTTATGTTACTGACCCTGTTGGATATTGACGATAAATATATGTTAGAGGAATCTAGACCGTTGCGTTACTTTTTAGCTCAATTATATTTTCTCCACTGTGCAGCTTGTTAATCATAAGTGCGGGTCAGTTTGTTTTTATCACTACATATTCTCACGAGAAAAGGGTAAAGTGAGGCTTACCTTCCATTTTCGGATGCACAAATTCAACTTGACCGATTTGTTGCCGTACCCCAGAAACGACATCAAACACATGTTTGAATTTCTTCTCAGGTGTATAATCATGCTATTCTCTCGTATCGTAAATCTCATATTGTGTCTTACTGTAATTACGATCAGATAAAAACACATTGAGGGAACTGACTCTCTCCGCGTAATGATATGTTTGTAAAATAAAATCATTGGTATGTACTATCAGCGCTTGGATTTCTATTCTGGATTGTACCGTATTGTCGATTAATATTGTAATATAATATTGTGATAGTAATATTTTTTTATTAAGTTAAATATATATCTATTCTAGTCGAGAACAAAAATCTATATTCTAAGGGTACCCAATATGTAACTTTGATGTTCCGTTTCCGCAGTAGTACTGTGCGCTCTTTGTGTGATATACAAGCTTCCCGGGACCCAATATTAACTAACAAACCTTATACCAACCATATCCAAGTATAGCTATACTCGTTAAAACTTCCTAATGCCTGTATACGACAAACAAAAATGGTGCGGAACAAAGGAATGGTGTGGTAGGGGATAATTTATTCCACAGGGACGTCAAGGCTCGCCCTGAAAACGGACAATATATGAATTTGTCGTGAAACAAGAAAATTGGGACTGAATTGGTTATTGAAACGCAATAGGTAGTCACAAGCCCCAAGGGTGTACAAGAATTTTTATGGAATAGATTCAGTATGTAATTGAAAATATGATAGTATTTAGAATATAAGCACGATGATGATGACAACAATAATGATGGAAATAATAACCGCTAAAGTGTATCATTACTTGTTTTACAATTCTCGATGTTCTCTCGAAGAACTTTCTATAATATGTATCCTCACGATAGATAGGTGAAAGACCGGGCCTGTTGAGGGACCTTAGAATTTAAGAGAAACGTGATGGTAGTTATATTATTATTATGATATATATATGATACGAGGTCTGTAAGTCAGGTAAGATCTATGAGATATATGATATATGTATGAGAGACTTGATAAGATTATATGTGTGTATAATTATTATAACAGTGGTGATGAACTTTATAATGATGACGACGATGATGACGTTGATGACAATCATCATAATGATTAGTCGTTAAATGAAATAATTATTGCATATTGCTATGGTATACACAATAAAATATTTTTTACACTTACCTTAAAGAAAAATTATATTAATACAAACTTATACAATAACTTCCCAGGAAAGCCTGGTTTAAATAAGCCAAATAACCTATCAGTTTCTTCATAATCGAATTAATATAAAAGACGCACACTCTATAATGGGGATGATAGTGAGAATTCAGAAGCCTTCTCATATATAGATATCATCACTCCGCTCTACGGGGTAGGCCAATCCACTCTCACTGCCTTTCCCGAAGGATCCGGCGTGATCATTTGTATGTGTAACAGTGTTTTTGCGATGAGACGAATAGTTTACATACCTACATACATATAATCACGCCGAGTCCCTAACGAGGTAGGCAGACAGAATAGAGCGTCAGTTCTCTCTAGACTTGCTTACCTCTTTCGCTTCGTCCAGATTCATCAGTCTCTTCATATATATTCGCCGGTTTCGAGTGGTCTTGACGTTACGTTTTGAATAGTTTAGAAGTGCAAAAAGGACTGTCAAACATCCCTTTTTATAGATTGTCCATTGCCTTTTTCTATTCAGATAGCCGATCACGTAGTAGAATCAATTTAACGATGAACGAAATTAGATTTAGCATACCAGCGAAAGAAAATCATAGGCTACCTTGAAGTACTACCAATTTCTGTAGAAGGTTTATGCAAATTGCTGTTCCTTTGGAGTAAACGGCGGATGAAATTGTAAATTGAACGGCTTTATACCTGAATCGAAAATTACAAGTTGAAAGATTACAATGATTTCTTGTAATTACATTGCTTTTGGCTGCCTATCATTGGACTCGTATCAATGAATTTCTTCTCTCAGGTAGGTATAGCCGTTCTAAATCTTCATCATCATATCTTATTATCATGGTACTTCGTAAATTGCTGAATCGAGGATGTCATTTCACCTTGGCATACTCGGGAAGCGGTCAAATAAAGGTTATAGGTGAAATAAAGCTAATTACTGAAGGTTAGTACGATTAACTTTTCTCTAGTTTCCTTCTGATCCGTTTGAAATTTTTTCTTTCGTTATTCCTTCGTCATGATTTAAATAAAAACGAACTTTTATATATTCGTGTCAAGTGAAATTCGTGCTGAAATCAACTATCATTCTCGGCTTACACAAATTGTTTTTAGGTTACCATTACCATTACCATTTCTATTACATTACATTACATATTGTTGTGTAATAACCCTCCTTTTTGTCCCCGTTCTCGTCCTCAGGTATCGAGTGAAAGAAAAATTAATTTGCATCATTTCTCTACAAAGTTAAGATTTGAGCTTTAATCTTGTTACTTGAAAAATCTGCGGTTGGGGTCTTCGTTGTTGGTGATAAGCTAGTTAGCGGATATTGCCTGTTGTACGAGACATCGGGCTGAGATGCTTTTGTTTATTTTTCTTCGCTTTTTTTACTTTAGGGAATACTTAAAGCTCGAAGGAAATTTAAAAATCAACCAAACTTGGCCTCTCGGTAACAATCCAAATTAGACAAATATAATGCGAAATCTAATTGGCGCCTTGTCAATGTAAGTTAAGTTCGCATTCGACAATTCGTGAATTCGATTGGCCCCCCAAACCAACTGGGTCGTTTTATGTATGATTTTATTAAACTTCCGCAAATTTCTCCAATATTGTAAGAATTTGTTGGAATGCTATAAATTCAAAAAGTGAAGATGCCTGGCTTCCTTTCTTCTGAAATATATATTTTAATTGAAAGCATCTACAACTTGAAACCTAGAGTAATAATGGAGCTTGGTGGAGTCTGGTGGCTTAGATTTACAATTGGACCCGATATGTGGCGCTGCGATCGGGTTTCAGGTTTTTTTTTCACCCAAACGAAGCTGGGCGGGACACCTAGTATAATATAAAAATATCAATTGAGCTGGTTCAGACGAAAGAGTGGAGAGAATTAACAGTTGTAACATTCAATGAATGTTCTCAGTACGTAGGTAATTAAGATTGAACGCCTACTTTCACGAGGGAAATAAATTATGAATGTTATTCGAATCGAGACCATAGCTTAATTTATTGCCTTTTATTTTGTAACAATTTCATTACATGGTCAGTAGTAGAGTGAATGAAACCCATTATGCCGCAGTAAATATTTAATTGGAATTATTGATATATATATAAAAGAATTGAAATTGAAGAATTGAAATATAAAACTAAAATAAAATGATAAGAGGTAATTTCTTTCCTGTAAATGATGTTCCCTTATTCATTATAATTAAATTATAATCCAAATTCGTAATTAAAAAAGATGTGCATACAGCTAAATAGTTTTATAATCATCAAATAAACATAATTAAGACAAGTCTATGTCATATCTTAACTCGAGTTCGTAGTCTTAAAGTAGCCCGAGGGTTACTGAGTGCCAAAGAATTACAACATACCTTACAAAGCAAACTAAGAATGGATATTAGGTAGCTAAAAATTGCAGATTGTGTGATATTTTCTGTAAGAGGGTCTTGGAGAAAATTGTAATACGTAGGGTAAGTTGTTTCTAAGTATAAAGATAATAATAAAATAAAATAATATATCCTCACGCCTTCCCACAAGGGTCCCCGAAGGAGTAGGCAGAGGTGTATAGGTAATACAGGTAATACCCACACACCCACTTTCCGCCAGAGGTATATTAGGTGCCAACGTGACAGATGGCGAGTCCATAAGTCCAAGTATAAAGATATCCATAAAGCATATTTAGAATAAAATCGTTTTTGATTATTTCTTATTTATTTCAGTTTAAGTTTTCTTAACACCTATTTGACTATTTATTTACAGGAGGTATAAACGAATACATACGTACGTATACGTATTAAAGCGCCGAGTCCCTCACGGGGTAGAAAGAAAGAGTAGAGTGCTAGTTTTATTTTGATTTACAGACCTCTTTCGTTTCACCTTCATTTATCATTGAAATGTCATGCATACTGGCCGAATACAAAACTTGGAAAAAAAAAGCTTAAATTAAGCCAACATTCTCAGTAAAGTTGAGAAGTAAAATCTATCCAATTACTTTCTTAATTAAGTTTGCTAGTTTTTCATGAAGTAATTGCTAGCTAGCTGGCAGCACATTATGCCGAGTGAGAAGTAGTTGTTAGACGTGAGTGGATAATACGGACACCGCCCGTCCGCACGCGAAATAGGTGATTTCCCCCGACTATTAAAACCGATGGAATACGTTTCACCTATACGGGGCACGTTCGCACATAAAAAAGTGTTATGTTTTCATCCAAATGCCTGCAATGTTTTTGCATGGACGAGTTAGGTGAGTTTTATTGGGTCACGTTCGACAATCTAATACTGAGTCTGCGTTGTGCCGAAACAATGCCTTCTTTTTCCTTTTTTCTAAATTGATGCAGCGTTTCTTCTCAATATGAACAATTAGAATATGAAAATTTGGAAATTCTGATTGAAGTCTGAACAGAATTAATAAGTAAATAAAATCATATCCACTCCTGCGGGAATCGAGTCACGGAAGCTTGGCAGGCAAAATTTTTATCACCAGTCTGTCGACAATTACTTTTGAATAACTGTCAAAACCTTAACAAAGGTTCCCTTTTTGTTGCTAACAACTTCCTTTCGGACAGTTTGGGCTTGATTGCCACACTGTTGTAGTAAAAATTAAAAACATTGATTACTAAAAACTTATGATTCCCAAATAACACTCAAATAAATTGAATTTGTATTATGTCAAGTGAATACTTAATATACTTTGGTGAGGATATCGTATCGAGCGGCCAGTTCGGAGACAAGGAGGTAATCGAATCAAATAATGCCTTATGTGCTTATAAATAATACCCTTAATGTAACAAACTCACACACACCAGAACACATCACACACAGATAAGATGACATTACCCTTATACGCTCGACATATTAATACATTGATCATATTTGACGGAATTGATGATCAAAGGACTTCATAATTACTCATGTACACGGTCGTAATTACAAATATCGAATGTGGAATTTTAACAACTCGTACTGGTCGAGTATTTTATGTAGTCGCCAGCAATGTTAATGTTGCAAGTACAATGCAGTCTGTTCCAATGTTTTTTTAGTCGTCATTTAAAACAACACGAGCTTTACGGTGAATGAAAACATCGTGAGGAGCCCCGCATGGGTTTGTGAAAAAATGCAAAGGCGTATGTACGTATGTAGGTTACGCTGAGTTTCCCTTTATCGTAACACTTGTCGTGGGACAATCAATAAGACCACTCATTAGTACCCTACGGCATTAATTTTGGTCACAGTTGATTTGGGTTTGGCCGAAACATGAACAATTTTATTTAGCACGCAGAAAATCAATTTCATTATGCAAATCGCGGAACGGTTCGCTCCTCCATTGAGTGAAGGAAATAAGCTTGTCTATACAACATAAGACAGCTATTCAAGGACTTTAGTGGGAATTCAAAGTGACGTCTGCGGTGCTAGGACAAATAAATTAAATGTGATGAAAAAATCTCCGGAGTGAAATCGCCCTCGCCAGCCACGAAATTGTTTTTGCTTAAACGAAATGACTCATTTCATACTTGTATTTTATTTATTTTTTGTATTGTCTCTCGTAGCGTGAGTTCCGGGAACTTTTGCTACTTAACCGGTAGATGGCGAGACCTAGGCCTCCAGCCAGGCACTTGTTTTTCCTGTAATATTTAACGGCTCTTGTCTGTCAATACATGATAAGTCACATTAGACTTATATAGCTATATTACTAGTAGTCCCGCATCGGGTCCTACTATACCAATCTCGAATCCACCTGAAGACACAAATAATGTTTTTTTACTATTGTAATCGGGTCGGCCGTATGCTTGTTTGCCACTCTAGTAGTATAAAAAAAACTATTAATTAAATACATGTATAAATAAGCGTTACAGCATATTTTTCTGCGACATTATGTTAAAAAATATGTCACCTTGGAATGTTTTTTTATACTTTTTAATTGCTTCCTTTCTTTGCATATTTGAGCAACTATCCCATTTTTTATGGCATCATGTTAAAATTTTAATTAAATTTATCTGTTATAACATTATATTAAATTATAATATATGTAACCAAATTTATACTCCTGAGCTTACAACTAATCGGTCTGTTCTTGATTTAATATTCCAAAAGCTTATTATCTTAGCAGCCGTGTTATGTTCACGGAATATTGAACATTATAGAAACTAATCCATAATATTGTTACGATGGAAGGTTCTGGAGGTCTTGCCGTGTGAAAGTCATGCGAAACAACAACATTTAGCCGGAAATATAAACAAAAGGATGCAATTAAGAAAGGACGTAAACAAGTTGTTTTCGTCGCCCGGCCATTGTTCTGCGGATGCATTCACACGGCAATTCTACGAACATCCTAATGGCAGTCTAGAGCCTTCCACCGATATCTAGTATGTCGTACCGGTGCCATATATAAGGCGGTACCCGATGGGCACGGGCAGTCTGAGCGAGTCAGTTTAGAGAGTTAGTTTAGTGAGTCTGAGTTAGAGTTAGTGAGTTTAGTTCAGTGCGAGTGATCACAAGTGTTTATCGGTGACTATAGTGAGTCTTACAGTATTAGTGAAGTGTTTCAGTGCCTAGTGTTTACTGTGTTCTACTGTTACTGTGTTGTAGTGTACACAGAGTAGAAGTGTATCAGTGTCTAGTGTTTACTGTGTTCTACTGTTACTGTGTTGTAGTGTACACAGAGTAGAAGTGTATCAGTGTCTAGTGTTTACTGTGTTCTACTGTTACTGTGTTGTAGTATATACGGAGTAGAAGTGTTTCAGTACCTAGGGTTTACTGTGTTGTACTAGTACTGTGTTGAAGTGATCAGTGTTATAGTGAATAGAATTGTAGCGAAGTGTAAGGATTTATCGTACAAGTCTCCGGAATAATATTGTGTATAGAATAAAGTGTCGTTTAAGTATAATAACCGGCTATCATTAAATTATCCCGAACCCCAGCTCGTAACAATTGGTGTCAGAAGTGGGATAATTATGCCGGTTCTACCAAAAGACGACACTCCGGGTCCAACCCAAGTAATGCAGCAAGAGCAGCAGACTGCGGAGCCGACGGCCACTGGCGATGTTGGGAATGCACCGCCAATGAATCCTCAAGTTCCAGCTACCATGGACATAGCTGCACTCATAGCGTTGCTGCAGGGGATGGAGCGACGTCAGGAAGAGCGACAACACGCCTGGCGACAGTTTCTAGAGGAGCTGAGGAGTGATGATGAAGTGCAAGTGCGACGTCAAGAAGAGCAAGTACAACTTCAGAAAGAGCAAGTTCAACTTCGGGAAGAGCAAGTACAACTTCCGAAAGAGCAAGTACAACTTCAGAAAGAGCAAATGCAACTTCAGGAAGAGCAAGTGCGATGTCAGGAAGAGCAAGTGCGACTGCAGGAAGAGCAAGTGCAACTTCAGGAAGAGCAAGTGCAACTTCAGGAAGAGCAAGTGCAACTTCAGGAAGAGCAAGTGCAACTTCAAGAGCAGCTGAGGAGTGATAAGGAAGTGCAAGTGCGACGTTCGGAAGAGCAAGTGCGACGTCCGGTAGAGCAAGTGCGACGACAAGAAGAGCAAGTGCGACGTCAGGAAGAGCAAGTGCGATGTCAGGAAGAGCAAGTGTGACTGCAGGAAGAGCAAGTGCAACTTCGGGAAGAGCAAGTGCAACTCCGGGAAGAGCAAGTGCAACTTCGGGAAGAGCAAGTGCAACTCCGGGAAGAGCAAGTGCAACTTCAAGAGCAGCTGAAGTGCAACAAAGTGGAACAAACCCATCTTTATAAGGAGCTGACTGTTCATGTTGGAAAAGAAATGACGGCAGTCAAAGAAAAGGGCCTCCTGCAGTTTAATTGTCCAGATAGAGCAAGTCTGGACAGGACCAAGATAGAGGCCAGGACAACGAGGAAGCTTGCTGGATTTGGAGGAGCCCTTAGGATACCGAACTCTCCAATTTCTGTGACGGATTATGCGGGTGACGGGCGCATGAGAATGAACGGCTTCTGCGGTCACAAAAGGCAATTCGGTCAACAGAAGTCTGAAAAGATGAAGACCCGCTATGGCGGAAACATCAACAATCCTGGATTCAGCAGGGGATCCCTGGTGTGGCTTCACCATCCAGTACGGAAGAAAGGAGTATCTACGAAGCTCCGAAGGTCGTCTACGTCGATCGATTGGCGCGCTACCATGGATCTAACGATGCTCGGGACGAGCATGTCTAAGGAGGGGGCAGTGTTACGATGGAAGGTTCTGGAGGTCTTGCCGTGTGAAAGTCATGCGAAACAACAACATTTAGCCGGAAATATAAACAAAAGGATGCAATTAAGAAAGGACGTAAACAAGTTGTTTTCGTCGCCCGGCCATTGTTCTGCGGATGCATTCACACGGCAATTCTACGAACATCTTAATGGCAGTCTAGAGCCTTCCACCGATATCTAGTATATCGTACCGGTGCCATATATAAGGCGGTACCCGATGGGCACAGCACGGGCAGTCTGAGCGAGTCAGTTTAGAGAGTTAGTTTAGTGAGTCTGAGTTAGAGTTAGTGAGTTTAGTTCAGTGCGAGTGATCACAAGTGTTTTATCGGTGACTATAGTGAGTGTTACAGTATTAGTGAAGTGTTTCAGTGCCTAGTGTTTACTGTGTTCTACTGTTACTGTGTTGTAGTGTACACAGAGTAGAAGTGTATCAGTGTCTAGTGTTTACTGTGTTCTACTGTTACTGTGTTGTAGTGTACACAGAGTAGAAGTGTATCAGTGTCTAGTGTTTACTGTGTTCTACTGTTACTGTGTTGTAGTATATACGGAGTAGAAGTGTTTCAGTACCTAGGGTTTACTGTGTTGTACTAGTACTGTGTTGAAGTGATCAGTGTTATAGTGAATAGAATTGTAGCGAAGTGTAAGGATTTATCGTACAAGTCTCCGGAATAATATTGTGTATAGAATAAAGTGTCGTTTAAGTATAATAACCGGCTATCATTAAATTATCCCGAACCCCAGCTCGTAACAATATATATATGAGATTATATTCTGTTCATATTCCTATGATACAGGATTGATTACTCGTTATATGTTAACGACTAGCTTGATATTTGTCCCGCTCCATATTCTATAATGTATACTGAAACACATACATATCATCACGTCGAGTTCCTCACTGTGTAGACTGAGAGGGTAACGTCAGTTCTCTCTAGACTTACAGAGTTCTTTCGCCTCATACACATTCATCAATACTATCATCTAAACATAAGAAATGTTCTTTTCTAAAACGACTCAATTTTCAATATCTTTTGAGGAAAGGCATGAAGATACATATTTCTTTAAATTTTTCAGATTATTATTTTTTCAGAGTTCACATTAGGTTCATAATAGCTCAGAATTTGTAAAAATTATCGAAATTAGGAAAGTTATTTCTACATTTTTCCACAATTTTTACTTTCCCTTCTCGTCTCCATCCATCTCGATTAATTTTATTTAAGCAAGAGCTTCAATTAACTAGAGTACATTTAGAATATAATGGCGATTTATCAATTGTGACAGACGTTCCAAAGTTTCAATATTAGTCTGAAAACATTTCATTTCGATTTAGGTTTTAAACACAAGTTCCAGTTACAAAGCAGTAATCCAACACAGAAGTATTACTTTAAGAAATTTGTGCTGAACTATCTGATCAATATGAACGAAGAAAAAGAGATATGTAAGTCTAGAGAGAACTGATGCCCTACTCTCTCTGCCTACCCTATGAGGGACTCGAAGCGATGAAACTTATCTACTGAACCAAATTGTGTTACCCATGAAAGAGTTCCACGTTTGTGTATAAAGTTAAGACTCATAATATAAAACCTCCTTCATTCTTACAGACATCAGTTATAAAGTTTAACGAAAATGCTACCCCACCCTAACGGTAAGGCTCGGCTTGACTAACCTTTTAGAAAAGGTGAAATAAGTTTTTATGAAAAGAAACTTAGCATTACCGAGTCACGGCTCTGAATAGGGTCCATGCCCACGTGGGACCAAACGGTGGGGAGAGAAGCTTAAGAATAATAATTTGGATGTAAGTGTTGAAAACCTTACTGGGAACTTTACGACAATAAGGTGGGAATTGAAAATATATTTTTTTTTACACTGATATTGAACTATAATAGTTTTGTCGAGGTTACTTCTAGTTTTTAGAGACGTATCCATGTAAGGTCGTTAATGTTTAAGTTACTTGGAACCTGTTCTCCTTTATCTTACAATCCAGAGCTATTCATTTCTTATAGAGGACAAAGTAGCCGTGGCTTTCAAATTGTTCGAGTAGTTGCCTGCAACAAAATATTGCAAGTACGAAGCTCGACTATACCGAGTTTTTCTGAACGTGATTAGTTACACCACGAGCTTGACGGTGAAGGAAAACATCGAGAGAAAACCTGCATACATTTGATAAGAAATTTAAACACGTATGTATAGTCGTACTTGAGTAACGGCGATGGACTTGCCATCTGTTAACGTTGGCACCTAAAATATATCTCTGGTGGAAAGTGGGTGAATACTACCTACACACCTCTGCCTACCCCTTCGGGGGCCTTTGTAGGAAGGCGCAAAGATATAAAGAAGACTATTACCATGGTTCTTCATCCAAATACTACCCTATTACATTCTTAGTTCTTGTTAAGCAAATCTCACAACGCCGTTGCTCATTACCTTAATGAAATGATAGGCAGACTATTGTAGTGGTATTTATTCCTTTATTATCTCTCGTATAACAACGTAACTACAGAACGCTGAAGTTCACTACAATAATTAGGAGTGGCATCTGATAAGTAAGCAGATTTTACGTAAAAATATATTGAAACATATACCTTTAACATTTTTACAATATGACAATCGAAATGTTCTGCAATCTGGCACGTTTTGGTACAGAGCCTGCTTGGGTAACGTTTGCGAATACATTATCCTTTATGTACTAGTTACTGCTGTATTAATCAAACAAGGTACGTTTAAATTTTTAGAAATGTTCACTGTTAAAAGCCGGCTTGAGAAAGCTTAAAACTCCATATCTGTCACGTTGGTATTCAAATACATCTTCATCGAAATGAAATGAAAGGACGAAGAGATTCCAGACTACAAAAGCATTAAATCAAAGTACACTGTCTAGACTTAGAGAAAAACAGCGCAACTTACTTTGCAAAGCAAACAGAGTGGTTTTAGTGTTTCACGAATAGCACTTTCATCATTCACACGCATTCGTATTTTACACTAAGAGCTGTCAATTGATATGACGTAGTCAACCTTTACCACGGGCATTGCTCGTCTCTAACGAGTGTATGGTTCCACTAAAAACTTGACGAAGGTTGCACACTTTTGTGGGTCAAGGACCGTGATACCTTTGGTCTGACCACCGTCTACTTATGTTTCCTCCTGACCACAAAGGAGTTGTATACTGAACCACTTAAGAGAAACTGTAGAACGCTTAAGTAAGGTCATGTACTTTTACCAGTTATATTAAAATTTTGCTCTTGAGCAGATTCTACAAGGCAAGCACTTGATTGAAGCAGCACCTACCAAAGGAAACCATCATCAGAGCCTCATTAATTTAGATTTATATCTTTATCGTGTTTATGTGAACAGAAAGAAATAGAGCCTTGACAACTGTGTCCAGGTCCGAGAGGGCTCTTGTTTCAACACGATACTGAAGTCATGTCTTGTCATGTTTATAAGAAGGTGGTTACGTATTTGAACTTCACCGTTTCGTTGACATCAAAGTACCGAGTCGCATGAATAATGAATTGAGTCTCACAAAGATTTGTCGACCGCGACTAATCCACTAGTACACCAACGTTGGAGCCGGGTTGGATTCGCTCGTAAGCTACCGCTTCCTTAGGGCCTTCCGGGGAACATTACGGGAACTTGCAGAATTATTATCACCATAAGATACGCACAACTTTTACCCAGGTGAAGTTTTCCGACAATATTATGCAGGCCTTTATGAATATTGGATTAAGATACTTGAAAATTTGAATATCCGTTCTATTACATTATATTATTGTATAGACAAGCCTACCGAATGACTACCAAGATCGAAATGATCGAACATTTAAGGATGGGAACGCCAAGGGCACTCTAAGCCACCTTACATCTACATGCACAAGTAACATCTTGTGACCAGTAATTGAAGCGAAAAAGCTCTGGACGTCTAGAGAGAAATCTAAGCTACACACCTAAATCATTTGTCTATGTTTGTATCTAAAGATATGATAATAATAAGCGTAAATACACATGTGCAAGGAGATTATTTGTGCACTATTCAATAATTCCATTTAGTTCAAAAGCATTGGTACGACAAATATGCTTCTTCAAGGCTTTTTATTCTCCCGCCTTCCCACAGTGGTCCCAAAGGATTAGGCAGAGGTGTATAGGTAGTACCCACACACCCACTTTCCGCCAGAGATTTTAGGTGCCGACGTGAAATATTGCGCGTCCGTCGCCCTTACTCAAGCACGACTATACATACGCCTTTGAATTACTTCTCAGACGTATAAAGGCTTCCTCTCGATGTTTTCCTTCACCGTAAAGCTCGTGGTGTGACTAATCACTGTACTGAAGTTCAGAAAAACTGATTGCTACAGTCCGGATTCGAACTTGCAATTTTTGTGTCGCAGACAACGACTTGAACCACTCGCCCACCACGGCTTATACTGTATTATATTAGCGGTAATATATCATGAAGTACTGAAAAGCTCGAGCAGTTCGCGGCCACTTACCGGTCTGAAACATGAACCGCTCTACAGAGAATAGCGCGCGACAGCCTAAAATAGGTGCCGCGCCCAATTTGGGGGATAAAGTTAGGCAGCGGATATTATGTTAGGCCCGGGTCTTGGGATATACGTGTTATGTCTGACTAGGGATACATTTATTTCATTACTTGGTTAAGAATAGTTTTGAAAAAGAAACGGGACGTTTATACGGATACGTAATTGTTACTCATGATTGAAATATGCAATTAACTCAAAAAATATACCTAATATTACCAAATTTTGTTGTGAGTAGTTCATAAAACTAACTTAAGTACGGAATATAAATTAGTATATAGCCTTAGATTTAGTTCATAGGAATTTGTTTGATAACGGTTTAAGAAAGGTATAACTCGCTTTACCTTACTACGCGGTCGCAGAAGGGGTAGGCAGGTAGCAGTACCCTTTAGAAAAAAATATTTGGTGACGAGTGCGTAACCGTGTCTCAACTGTATATTGTGTATTTCGTATTTTAATTTCTTCCAAAGTGAGCATTCTCGTCACATGTTCTCTCCCTCGTAAAGGTCATGGTCAGAAAAAAATCATTGGTGCAGTTATTACAATCTAAATTAATATTATAAAGAGGAGATCATGACAACCAATTTTTATATAACTCAAAAACTATAGGACAGATTTAAAAAAATCTTTCACCATTAGAAAACTACATCTTTACCGAGTAAAAAAGGCTACGTTAAAGGAAAAAATAATGTTTTTTATTGAAAACAAAACATCGATGAAATAAAATTGTATACGGTTGAAATCACGGAGCACAGAACTCGATCCGACTCAGTTCTTATTTAATAAAACATTATTATTCGTGACCTCCCCACTAGAATAACATTTCATTAGGAATGTATTCTCGTTTGACTTATGCTTTTGACTACAGACTTGCTAGACAGTAAATTCGCGGAGTTATTGAACATAATTTCATATCAACGGGAATCCATTTACGATTGTCAATTTATGTTTTTCTCTTTGCATTAAAAACGTTCGAAATTGACGACAACACATAGGGCGAGGTCTGTTTCATTTAAAATTTACGAGTTGTATACTAATAATAATAATATATCCTCACGCCTTCCCACAAGGGTCCCCGAAGGGGTAGGCAGAGGTGTATAGGTAATACCCACACACCCATTTTCCGCCAGAGGTATATTAGGTGCCAACGTGACAGATGGCGAGTCCATCGCCGTTACTCAAGCACGACTATACATACGCCTTTGAATTTCTTCTCAGACGTATGCAGGTTTCCTCTCGATGTTTTCCTTCACCGTAAAGCTCGTGGTGTGACTAATCACTGTACTTAAGTTCAGAAAAACTCATTGGTACAGTCGGGATTAGAACTTGCGACCTTTGCGTCGCAGGCAACTGCTCGAACCACTCGGCCACCACGGCTTGTTAGTTGTATACTAACTTTATATTATCGTGGCGTTTGTCGGGGAGAGGAGTCAATTTGGTAAGAGCTCTCGAATTTATAGCCGAGAAGTGACGTTGTGTAACGCTAAAAATACTAGTGCCACGGGTAATTTGGACGAGTGACCGCCAAACGCCGTCGTAATAATGTTTTCCAAGATATATAAATGGCAACCACTAACGATCTCAGCCAAGCTGCCGTCTTGTTTATTGTCCAGAACAATATTCTGCAAACTCCAATAGCAATTAGTAGAACTCGGACGTAACTAACTTAATATTACATTTGAATATAGCTGACAATTAACTTGTCGTAGTTAAGACCGTCTATCTCTATTCTAAATAATGAATCAGATATACACATTTGTAGGTAGAAAAGTAAAGCATCAATCCTCTCTAGACTTACATACCTCTTTTTTTCATCCACATTCATCAGTCAATTCGCGAGTCATCGCTCTCCAGTTTCAAGTAGGCACTCTGGAAAATTTTATACTATTACTTTTAATTACTTAGACATGAAGACTATATAACATGCCTATCTTCATCTTAGCAATAATTCTGTCAATCACACCAGTTGCTTCGCGGAATCCTCCATAGAGGACCTCCTGCTGTAATTTTCACCAACTTGGAAAGTGGTATCCACAGCACAATGGAATGGAGAACTTAAATTAAAGGTACGTACAGAACTAGACCCCAAAATAATTATTAATGATAGTTTGGTAATGGGATACCTACTGAAGACCCCAATATAATTAATTATATAGTCAGTACCCACTTTCCAAGTTTCAATTGATTGTGGTGACATTCGAGTCTCCGGAGGGCTACAGCTGGAGCTTTTACGAGCGAAGTATACTTTAATAGGTCTATTAATACATAAACCGCGAACAAGTTAATTAAAAACTAATTATATTTTCATACACTCATAAAATGAATTTTATGCGCTTTAAGTAGGAAGCTGATGGCACATTTAAAATTTTAATTTAACCACATACTTTAGCGGTTAGCTTTATTAGGGGCATGTTTCATTCTGACGTTGAATTAATTAAAGCTATTTTTCACATTATAGCTTCAAGTATGATAAAAGACCTCGTGGCACGATATTGTGTCAAGCATTGATAAAGATGGATTTGCATTAATTAACCCCGTGGCTGGACGAGCTGAGGTGTACGGTGACTAGAAGGCGTTAGATGGTAATAAAGCCAGTGTCATAGCAGTGTAAGGTCAATGTCTGGTACATATTTTAATACAGCAAACAAAAGCGAAGTTAAAACAGGAGCTAGCAGTCGCGTGCTAGCTAAGTTACAGTGACAATATATTCTGACAGTAATACTTTCACAAAAGTAAGAAGATTATAGAGAACCAAATTTACAAACATGAATATTTTATTTCTTTGTGGTAGACGTGGATGTATGATTCAATAGAATATATTAATGATACAGACTTCCTGTTGTATTTGGAAGGATGTTTCAGAAATATCACGCAAGGTTAAATAAAAAAAACTAACAAGCTTTCTAAAAAGGTAAAAGTAGGCAAAGTTATAGGTAGTATAGGAATAATACTCATATTGAAAGGTAGGACTGATGATACGAATCTGCGCCGTCTCTCACGCATTTCTACACGCGCAGCTTTGAATATCTTCACAGATATCCGAGGCTTCGTCATAAAAAAAATATTTATCGTTGTGCCCATGTTGTTTTGACTACTGGGGCTTAAGTGCGCAGTCTCAACTTTGCAAGTGAAGCCACTCAGCCACCAAAAGAGGTAGGGCATTACGGATTCTCCGTTCGAATTCGGAGCTGCCCGACTGGGGCAAGACCTCCACATTATAGAAGTCCGTAGCCAAATAACACAATTTATTGCGTTGTCTTCCTACGCGGTGATTAAGGTTTCAAGTAATGAGCTCCTTGGGGAGGGGGGAGGATTGTTACATTGTGTTGGCAATCGAGGGATTAGACTGATTATATTGCCAACACAGTATAACTCTCCGAACACAGAGTGGCAACGCACAAGTGATACTTAGGTATCGTGAGCGTAAATAGGCTGAGGTAACCGTTTCCCATCAGGTGGGCCGTATGCCTGTTTGCCACTCTTGTAATATAAAAAAAAAAAACAAAAAAACATGGCAGCCGGTTTACCTCACTTTGGGTTATTAATTAGGTTACAAAAAGGATAATATTTTGAAAGGGTTCGTCCATTTCTCGTTTTAACCCATGTAAAACTTACTAAAACGTTATATTTTTTCTCAAGCAAAAAATAATAATGAACATTTATCTTAATATAAATGAAATAAATTCGTCTATTCATAAAAAAATAATGCAAATTGCATAACCTAGTATCATTAAGGGTAAAGGGAGCATTTGTATTGATTCCAAATGAGTCGGGGGGTAGAAAAGCTCGGATGTAGATTGATAAAGAAACTTAATCCAAGAGCCCTATGGGTACAATCGGGGTTAAATGTTGGAGTTCCGATTCGATTTTATTGGGTTGAAGGGCTACCTTTCAGTTTTGAGGTCAAACACGTACCTGCGTACCTTTGTCTACACGGATGGCAAGAACGAGTTCACGTAGTGTTAAAATTATGTATGTGACCAGTATAGTTGGAACCCCCGTGATATTATTCCGATTAAACTTGCTGAGCTGAATATAATGAAGGTATTACATAGGTGAATACTCTGGATGAAAATATTAATAAATAATAATCCTCACGCCTTCCCACAAGGGTCCCCGAAGGGGTAGGCAGAGGTGTATAGGTAATACCCACACACCCACTTTCCGCCAGAGGTATATTAGGTGCCAACGTGACAGATGGCGAGTCCATCGCCGTTACTCAAGCACGACTATACATACGCCTTTGAATTTCTTCTCAGACGTATGCAGGTTTCCTCTCGATGTTTTCCTTCACCGTAAAGCTCGTGGTGTGACTAATCACTGAATGATGAAAATATTCTTTGTTGTGTAATCAAGTCTAGTAGACCAGGTACCCTAAAATGATCTGATATTGCAACAATAGGCATGACGAAAGATTCTGAAATCCTTTTCTAAAATGTGACGTGAAAGTAGTTGAAATGTTGAGGTTATATAATAGAAATAATATTTAGGTTATGTTTGTTTTGATCTTGGCTATTAATTAAAATGTATAAGTATGATAGCGGAAAGTGGGTGTGTGTGTACTACCTGTACGTCTGCCTACCCCTTCGGGGACCCTTGCAGGCATGAGGATGTAATTATACTAATTAAATTAATCCAAGTCGCATTTACTCAATGCAAGTCTGTTTACGGCAAAAACATAATCGTCTGTAAAAGAACATAAGCAAATGATTTGTCTTCGTAAGAATATTAGAGGATCAGGAAAAATTACACAGCTTTCCATTGAAATCTTTTACCACCTAAATTCTTTTCAATCATATTTTCCCCTGTCCCTCGTTTTATTAGAGCGATGAGCGTTTTTCTAGTCGTTCATTATGATTGATGGTTCAACTGGTAATTGGAGATGATTTTTCTTTTCCTGTAACGTGCCTGTTTAATTTGTCAAAATCAATTTTATTGAATTTAAACAAACAAATAATATTCGAGTTTATACACAAAAAAGTTTCTGCGAGACTACATGATGTTAATTGATTTTTATATCAAGTCCTGATCGCGGATTCAGACTTCTACCCAGACATTTTTGTTTCTTTTAAATATAATTTAACGTCTAAAATAACTTGCTTTTTTACGACAGCATAATTTCCGTTGCGATTGACGTGAAATTTAAATTTCGAATGCAACGCGAACACATTATTTAACGGAAACAGCTTAATTTTAACATAACACCACCGGTATTGCATAATTTAGCACAACATTAAACCGCTTTGACGTTGTATAAATTGCAGACTAAGTTTAGCAACAAGGCTCCACTAGCCAGGGGTTAGAACCAATCTAACCTACTGTAGCCTGGCCTTTCGTGTGTAGAGACAACCTTTAACCGGAAGCCCGTACGGAAACCCGGCTCAGTTAATTACCGGGTCGACGTTAATTAGTTTTCAGGACGACACGGATGCGACAACGAAACAATTAACTATCATTTGTTTTGTTCATTGTTATTTGTTTTACATAGAACGTGACCAGGATATTTCGTTTTGATATATACCTTTATGTAATTTTATAATTACATGCGTTACTTCTTGAACTTGGTGTTCTAGCCGATTGACTGGATTATCGATCGATTCGAATCTCTCAATTGTTGGTTGTGGTCGAGTAACACAGCTTCCCGCAAGGGTAGGTAAAGAAGGAAGAGGTAGGCGTAGACGAACTTCTTTTTGCTGGGGATATATTTCGTTAAAACTGGCGCTCTATACTCTCTGCCCGTTAGGGACTCGGCGTGATGATATGTATGTATGTATATATTTTGTTGCTGGTATGTAGTGTGATGGTCTAACGCCGTTTTTCAAGCACGGCATCTTTTGAATTATTTTTTAAGCGTATGCGGGTTTCCTTTGGATGTGGTAGTCGGGGTTGAACGCATGAACTCGGCCACCGCGGTTCATATTTAGTAAAAAAATATTAGCTTAAGGCACTTTACGTATTTGTTATAAGTGGCAGCTTTTGAAAAATTTAATGTATTAAGTGTAAAATTTTACTGTAGTCTGTTGCTGATACAGCAAAGTGTAAAACAGGTTGTTAAAAATTGGCGGTATCACATCACATGTTTATTTTTAATATTAAAATATTATTATAATTCAAAGGCGTATGTATGTATAGTCGTGCTTGAGTAACGGCGATGGACTCGCCATCTGTCACGTTGGCACCTAATATACCTCTGGCGGAAAGTGGGTGTGTGGGTATTACCTATACACCTCTGCCTACCCCTTCGGGGACCCTTGTGGGAAGGCGTGAGGATATATTATTATTATAAAATATTATTCCCTACATTTATCCTCATTACTTAATACTAAGGAAAATCAAATTGAGTTTGAATTAAGTTCTAGCACATTACCTACTCACGGCACGAAAGGACAAGGAAAATGTCTCCAGGAAAGTTTTGACTAACAACAGTCAAAGTAAAGAGATAATCCAGACTCGTTTATTCCACAAGACCGTTGGGAAGAAGTTAGCACATTAACGATATTGGGTGACGCACCAGGGAAACGAATTATTATTGTAGAAACCACACTGCGAATTTACCTCTTAACGTAAAGAGGCAAATTACAAAATTGCCCGGTTATGATTCTCAATTGTTTCTTGTAGGTAATTAAGATTATATCTATAAGAAACAATTGATAAGCGGTTAAAGTAGATTGTCACTCAGACTGTTGTTGGTCGGAGGTACTGTGCTAAGAGCATACTTGTCAAACGCGAATTTCTGCTAACACAGCCATTCCAAGTGACTTTCCGGACATCATAAAAGGAACAATATGTAGTTGATTTCTATTATAAGGTGGAGAATGTCCCTCTCAAGCGAACCCATTTCAGAAGAGGAGATCCGTTTGCCATACTTCATTTCGGCTACTTATAGCTCCAAGGAGATTATGTGTGTAGTGCTAAATCTTAAAAGGACGCGAATAGCTTCTAAACCCATGGAATATATATAATATGGAATATATAGAATATATTCGAGGGATGATATCGATACTTTTGATATAAAAAAGAATAATCAAAATCGGTTCACCCAGTCGAAAATTCTGAGGTAACAAACAAAAAAAAAATACAGTCGAATTGAGAACCTCCTCCTTTTTTGAAGTCTGTAACAAAGGTAGAGTTTGTTTGTACGTGCGCTAATCGTATCCGACTACTAATCCGATTGAAGAAAATATTGTTGCAATCGTCAGCCCGTTTATCATTGTACTACTTACTTTAACGCGGGCGATACGACGGGCACAGCTTGCATATATTCATATATGGGCTTACTTACGAGGCACCGGCAAACCCACTTTATAAAGTAGACGTTTTGAAGTTAGCGCTGCAAATGCAATCAAGAGTTACCTTATGCGCATTAATATTTCATTACCTTTGCGGCACATTCCTGTTTCCTCCTTGACTGAATATGTATTAAAGTACAGACACTTTCATTGGACTATAGCGGAGGCGTCGTACGTGCCTCGAATGCCACGGTAATCTGCAGAAGTAAAACTACAGGCGGGGCTCGCCGCCTTCTTCCGTAATCAGGGTAACGACTGTAACACTAGAATTTCTGTTCGTGGTCTTAGGGGAGGGGACGGTCGTTTATACGTACACAATGAGCTGGTTACTAATTTCAGTTCGATGATTGTTAGTACACCACTAGGTAATATTATAAAGAGCAAGATTTGCTTGCTTGTTTGAAGTGCTTATCACAGTAGCATTCATCGAAAATTTTTAAGAAAATTGTTTTTCATTAGATAGCGCGTTTGTTGAGGATAGTTTGGGCCATATATATTTTATCATGCTACTACCTAAGGAAGCCGAGGAAACAATATATATGTATGACGAACTTAAATGTGAGCAAAACCACGGATAACAAGTAGCACCTGCAATGTTGTTGGTATGAGAGAGCTCTATTGGTGGTTTGAGTTTATTGACCCGAATGTGACAGTGACACTTTAATCAGCAAATCTTGAAATAAGTGCATGGCTTATGGCTAGTAGAAACGACGTAAAGTTTGAAGTGTTGCATGAAATGCTGCAGTTAGAGGAAAAATATATTTTACGTAGCCATTCGCATAATCACTCGATCTGTATGCAAAATAAACTAAAATGGCGGTGGACTTGAAGCGATCGCCAGACCTGGATACCTACCTATTATTTAAAGCCTATTCAAGTTATGTAAAAAGCTGCATTCAAGTTTTAAGTGAGGATGGGAACGACGGAATCTTTTGTTCATAAGTGGAATTGATCTCACTATAGATTTTACATTGTTTATATATAATTAATCTCCAGAACTGCAGAAGACATGGAAATGAGATAGGATTTTTCAACAAATAGATCTAAAAAACTACCTACCTAAAGAAACATACATATTTACGAGTTTTGCATGAATAGAATCTGTTCACGAAATGTTTTTTCTTTGATCACCAAAAGTGGTTGTTTAAACAAATAGATAAAGGAGTAGTCACACACGTTGTATTTTAGAAAGTATTTTAACATATGAGGAAATCAGTGAAGTATGATATGGAACAAGCGTATTGACAGAGTTAGTAGGGCCGACCTCTTCCCGCTTGGCTGCTCTGCGTCCAGTCTCCATTAGTCAGAGCTAGGGTTGTCAACTGTTTTTTTCCATATTATATCCAGTACTTACGTAAGTACCTTTTATAGCTTTAATCTCCACATGATCTGGTCGGGGATTTTTATGGGTTCTTTCAACTAATTGCGTGTGTCATAAAAGCACTCCGTCGTCAACCCGGCGGACAAAGCACCTCTCTACCTCACAATGACCTGCACACACTCACTTTACGATCTACTGTAGAATTCACACTGCATCGCTTTACATTTGTGACTAGTTCCGGGAAACTGCCTGCAGACAGTTTTTGACTTTGTCTTCAAAGCAGATTGCCAGACTCAAATCAAATCAATCAAAATCTTTTTATTTCACATAAGCCCAGATGGGCACTTATAAAACGTCGAATGTTCGAGTTTGATGAAAACTCCGTGACTTCAAGAATTTGTTACTTCAATATCAGTAATAATATATGAAGCAGAGAGGGCAAAAACGCACACAGCCTCTTAAATCCCTAAACAAAGTTTATACGGGGCAGCACCTCTGGGCGGAAGTTCCTCCGATTTGAGTTCACATAAGAGCCAAATAATTTACCGATTTCCTTATCCTTTTAAACTCACTTGAGAAAGGTTAGCTTGATTTTTAGGGTAGTCTTTATTTATGGTATTTATGTGAATTTAGGTCACATTTGAACTAATCGGAATGAAAAAAGTATGCACAAGAAACGTTGAGTTTCCTTAAGGCCGTACTGTAACCGTACACGCCGTATGCTCTAGCGTAAACGAGCTGAGGGTTGCAATCACGTAATTCATATATTCATGTTCACACCTTCCCACACCGGTCACACGGGTCACCGAAAGAGTATGCAGAGAAGTAATACGATTTCGCCCGAGATGTATTTAAATGAAGATGGCAGACTTGACTATTTGAATTATTTTCAGACAATGCAGACGTTTCCATACATCCTCACCCATCATTATTTTCTTGAAGACATACTTAAGTTACTCGGCCACTATTATTTTCCTCATGAAACGACTTCGTATTTTCACTAAACAATTATTTCTAGTGCCGAATGAAAACCCAAGAGTTTCTAACGCAAACAGAAATTATTTCTCCCGACGCGCCGGCAAATTCTCAAACTTCCGCAATGCGAATGTAACATTTTTATTTTAACAAAGAACAGTTTAGAATTGCCACGTCTAGAGCAGAATTTATTTGAAGCGGCAAAAGTTTTTGATAGGATGGTAAGACAAGGCGGTAATCTTGTGGTTCAGAGTTTGAGAGCTCACCTCGGCGGCGGTAATGAGCTGCCAACTTTGTAGGGTGTACATTCTATAATATATATGCTAAGCTTTATCATACATAATAATACACCTACGCGTCGTTTGGCGCGATATAATCCTGCTAGTTATAATAGATAACCGAAATACATGGCTTTATTAAATGGTTGGCTAATGTCTGCTGTAAAGAATAAGGTGTGGTTTATGATACAATTAACTTATTTATGATAAGGGTTATGGAATAATCATTTTAATGATATTTAATCACGTAACCACGTACGTTTTTCATAATATAATATAATATAATATAATATAATATAATATAATATAATATAATATAATATAATATAATATAATATAATATAATATAATATAATATAATATAATATAATATAATATAATATAATATAATATAATATAATATAATATAATTATATAAGTTTTATGTATCTTAAATATGAAACTGTCACTTACCTACCCAAGTACAAAGTTTGAGAGCCAGCGTGGTATGACCATTATTACATAAGAGTGCCATAGATACTGGTGTTGGAAGGAACACAAAGTTAATAATTACGTAAAAAAATTTATAAAGTCGCGTTTTCAAAGCCTCTATCTTAAAAGTTTCACAATAACGTTCAGGAGTCGATATTTCCTGTTTCTCACGACATTTCCTGCTTTAATCTTGATAAAATATCCGCGGCTTACTTAACCTAAGCTTTCTGAAAAGGAAATACGTTCTTAGCTGTTTTTCACCAAACAAAGATTTTGTGACGGCTTGAACTTTTACTAGCTAATCTATAACTAATACTAGTTTTCATCAGCTATATCTTCAGGAGCGTAATAGCTTGAATAACTTGAGGTCAGTGATTGGATGGGCTGCCTTAAGACACTGTGCGTCGAACACGCTAAGTTCTTTGACTTAGTATTAGAATTGAAAGGCATCTCAGGTCAATTAGAAGCCTGGAAAAGTCTGAAATTGGTACCGTAAGTTTCTCTGTAAAATGCTTTGCGTAGATCAGATCGTGCCATTGGTCCGTAAAGGCATTGGTTCTAGCTATGCAAGATAAATCTTTAAGAGAGCAAACTTTATAGTATTTTGTACCTATCTGAAAATTTAAATGTAAAAAAAAAGTTAAATGGAGATTTATTTATAAATAAAGCCTGTTACAATGTAGATATTATTTACGGTAAATTAAGGAAAGATCTGTTAAATTTAGGGTTTTTCAGAAAAGATATCGAAGGATCGAGAAAGCATTGTATAAGCCTACAAGCTTAAATAATAATTATTATACAAATAACTGTAATTTTATTTGTTTATATATACTTTATTATGTTCTATTATAAGAAAAATTTCATAAAGTCGATCAATGTTAAACTGTATAAACTTACCGTCGGTGATTATTAATAATAATAATGTAATATATCCTCACGCCTTCCCACAAGGGTCCCCGAAGGGGTAGGCAGAGGTGTATAGGTAATACCCACACACCCACTTTCCGCCAGAGGTATTTTAGGTGCCAACGTGACAGATGTCGAGTCCATCGCCGCTACTCAAGCACGACTATACACACGCCTTTGAATTTCTTCTCAGACGTATGTAGGTTTCCTCTCGATGTTTTTCTTCAACGTAAAGCTCGTGGTGTGACTAATAACTGTATTTAAGTTCAGAAAAACTCATTGGTACAGTCGGGATTCGAACTTGCGACCTTTGCGTCGCAGGCAACTGCTCCAACCACTCGGCCACCACGGCTCTCGTGATTATTATACTCGAGATATAAAAGCGTCAGCTCAAATTGAGATCATATTTCATCTTTGCTTATTACGTTTGCCTGAAAACTCTCTTCTTTGAGGAAAACAAACAGTCTCTACTAATTAATGCGTAACCGTTGGTGACTGAACGACTTGAAGCAGTGACACAGGTATGTACTAAGTACATTCGAAGTGTATTTCTGTTATTTCTTACTTTGCTTTTCAGTACCGCTATTCATAGTATAACAAAAAAAAACAACTTCGCAATGGACGCATTTTGAACATTATGAATGAAGTACACAAAAATTTACTAACAACACGTATGTACATAGGTAGGATGTCGAAACTATATTTTATGTTCCTTATATATAAATATATTTCCACGCTTTCCCACATGGGTCCCCGAAAGGGTACGCAGAGTTATGTCGATACCCACACACCAACTTTCTGCTAATGTCACAGTCGGCGAGTTCATCGCCGTTTCTAAACTACGACTATACATACGCCTTAGAATTTCTCCTCAAACGTATGCAGGTTTCCTCTTGATTTTCCTTCACCGTAAAGCTCGTGTGACTAATCATTTTATTAAGTACAGTGATTAGATACATATAGATAAATAAAAAATAAATTAATTATAATAAATAAAAGTAAGGAATAATGTAAGTCTAGAGAGAACTGGCGCTCTGTGCCTACCCCGCCAGGCACTCGGCGTGATGATATGTACATATAAATAAAATAAATCCAAAGCTTAGATCTCGCAAATACTTCCCAACGAGAAACGAATCTCACCTCGGATCTCAAGTATCGCAGTTAAGATCAAACATGCGAAAACCAATTCATGTCAGATAATCGAAATTGTTTTAAAGGAATTTTGTTACACGTAACATATATTAATTTAAAATATATAGGCCAAAAAGATGGTCGAGTTGGTGTAGTGGTTAGAGCTCTTGACTGCAAAACTTAAGGTCGCGGGTTCGAATCCCACTGACGGTAGATAATTGTGTGACGAACACGAGTACTTGTTCCTTAGTCTTGGATGTCATATGTATTTATGTACATATCTATCTTTAAGAAAGTAAATATATCGTTGTCTAGTTACCATAACACAAGCTTTACTTAATTTGGGACTAGATCAATTTGTGTGGAATTGTCCCCAGGTATTTATTTATTTATTAAATTAATTGCTTTGACATCTCATCGATCTTCTAAATACTTACGAGTAATCGAAAATATAATTTTGTTATACCACTAAGGTTGCCAACAAGCAAGCGGTCCGCACAATGGTAAGCGGTTACCGCCGCCGATGGAAAGCGGTTACGGTCGTAACACTAGAGGTATTGCTCGCACATTGCCGACCCTGTAGGAATCTCTTCACATACTTGAAGAATTCGATGCTGTACGTACTCGCTAGAAAAAAACTCAACGGGAGCTCATTCCATAGTTTGAGCGTTTGCGGAAATAAATAAAAATTATAAAGGTTATAAATTGTCCGTTGTAATTGTCCACAATAATGATAATTTTATCTTTCATGAAACCGTAAATGTCTACCAGAAAAGACATATTACCGCCATTATATTTAACTATCATCCTTCGCACGAAAACTCTCTTGTGCGTTTTAGGAAGAAAAATGTTATTACGGCTTAAACTCGCATTTGCGACGCGGAGAGAAATTGCAGAAGGGATAGAACCTGCGGAATTTTAAGTTGAAGAATGGTCATGTGGGTTATGGCCGCCATATGTGAGTAGTCAGGCATATAATGTGTTATATGGCCCGACACGATTCGACAATACTAAAAGGGCATAGTGATAATGAACGCTGAGAAAAGAATTGGTATAAGGAGGAGCCAATTGACGAATTCCATTCAGACGTGTCCTGCCCCAGTCGGGCAGCTCCAAATTCGAACGGGAAACCCGCTATGCTCTAACTCTCTTGATACTGTTTATTTGAGTCTAAATAAATTAGACTTACTTACTTACTTGACTTAGCGCTTTACTGGAGGCCGCAGACGGCAGAAGGGTGGCAGAAGCGTTGGAACGAGCGTTGGAATGGTCGGACGACATTAAAAAGACGGCAGGGCCGACCTAGAGTAGGATCGCCGCATCATGGTCAGCTTGGAAATCCATGCAAGAGGCATATGTCCAGCAGTGGACGCATATATGCTGAGAAGAGAAGAAAAAGAAGAAGAAATTAGACTCAAATAAACAGTATGACTTCTAGAGAACTTAACTTCCAAGTTTCATAATATGTTCTGTGGCTTAATAACTGTTACAGCTGTTAATTAAAAATAATAAATAATTAAAAATAGAAAGCTGATGTGACATAGCTCATGTGGTTGGTAATACTCTAAATGTCAAAGATTCGTTCTTATTCGGTGTACGAAATCAATTTATTAAAGAATATAATATCTCTATTAACCTTAAATTATTATATGAAAAGCAATCTTGGGCAGAATACTGTAGAAAGTGGGCAGTAGCATGGCTCCAAGCAAATTACTTTGCTTATTTATAGACATGACTTCGTGACTGGAGGGGCTGAAAGCTTTATCGGCTATTAATTTTCTTAATCTCACCTAATCTAAACGAATTTTTGAACCCAAGGGTGAAATAAAAGTGCCGTAACTCTACTTCGTTGTGAAATTTGAAGTAATGACAGTTTTCAGTCCGCGGATTAAAGGCTTTGGGATGATCAAGACGCGGCGCGATTTCCGGACTTAGTTTTAAATCCTTGTTTTGAAATATAGCCGCGAAATTTTAATGTTATATCCTTATATTGTAAATAATCCTTATATTATTGTATAACATTTTATTTATTAAAGTTTTTTTATATTTACATATATATCCTCACGCCTTTCCCGAAGGCGTAGGCAGAGATGTATAGGTAGAACCCATAGGTCCACTTTCTGCCAGAGATATATATTTCATAGGATATATAGGATTTATATTGTCATAATATTTTTTTGGCTTATTTTTATTATTTGTCATGTTTTTTTAACTTTTTACAACAACATAATGAAGACAAGTGTATGATAGAGTAAGGTTTCAAGTGTTCAAAGTTGTACTCTACGTAAAGGGTCCCAGCAAAAAGAGATCCGCCACCTACATACGAACTACCGTTGGAGCAGCAAACGCATCGTTCTGAAAAATGATACATATTAAAAAAATCTTTACTGTATTCATTTAGATAAGAAAGAAATGTAATAGACAAGTATTCCCCTTTTCCAGATATAGTCAGTGAGACAAAGCGTGTGTGCATATTATATATTATATTCTGGAGTGCAGAAAGCGGGTTGTAGAAACGGCCTTGTATCAAATGGATGGCTAAGCCGGAACCGAGTAATCTTTCCTGATTCCACGCTATCTGCGGCACGATTCATCTTGCTTAAAATAAATGTCCTTTAATCTTTGCTGCGGACGGGCTCGCTTCGTTAATATTTGTGCTATTTCGACCTAAATAAACAACCCATTGTTTTTCAACCGAGAGAATTGTTTTCCTTGTATTCAATTTAATATTATTAACTCATTAAGGGCAGTTCAGTTATTATTTGCAATTTATTATGGCGATGTCGCCTTGCATAGTACGTAGCTTAGTAATAAATCTCACAACTGCACCGATCATTACTTGTGCCCCGCAGTTTCAACCATGTAAAGCTTTATTTCAAAATTAGTTTTCTCTATCCTATATTGTTAATCCAGCTAATGATTTATTTCTATGCCAAATTTTATCCCATTCTGTTTAGCCATTTATATAAGATATATATTGTTTTTATATAAGATATATATCTTATATAAACACATATATATCTTATATAAACACATATATATCTGAATCGACAGACGAAATGATTTCGCAGAAGGATCCGTGACAGCCATTGAAAGCCATTACCCATCAATAGGCTTTCGATGCATGTTCCAATGACACGGTACGGCTTATTGGCTGTTAATAAAATGGCTCGATACTCCAAAGGCTCTGAAATGCTCGCATGAACTGAACATTCTGCAACGTGCTGGCATTCGTTGGAAATATTGCGCCCATAGTGAATACAACATCCGAGCTACCCTCAGATTACATTTTTCCAGTCTATTGAAGCTTAGTCATGATCTTTCCATCGTGGAGGGCAGAAGTCTCGGTAAATTTATTATTTAATACAAAAGGTTTAAATTTCAATCATAACGAAATCCAGTCACGTCTATGGTGCCGTAGTTAAACATAGTTCGTTTATTACGTGCTGCTCGTAATCTCGAAGGACATTATTTCATCTTGCAACTTGTACGGTCTGTGGCTACAAAGTTGACATAAGGTAAAATTACGCTTGTACATATGACAAGCAGCTGACAGTGGTTCAAATTTCGAATTGGTTTTCCCACCGATAAAGTTAAATACTGTGTACCGCAGAAATAATTATATTCAAATAATCAGACGAATCTAGAGTGGTGTTAAATTGTTGAGCTTAAAATAATATCGAACACTATTTGAACGCCTTGCCTTCGAATGAACCTTACAGGGATAAAAAACTATAGTGAAATGTCAAGAACAAAGTGTTGCATTGCAGCATAGACTTTGTATCGAACGTTCTGCTGTCAATATTTACCTGGAGTTGAGACTTGGCAGTTACGTTTTGTATAAAAAAACGTTATCGAAGTTTCTAGATAAACTGTTAGATGTCCTAGAAAATCTATTCTTGAATTTCAATCAATAAGTGACCGTTATAAACACGACAGTGAAACAATACGTTTGATTCTGGAACGGTCCTTACGTTGGCAGAATATTGCCTTTTATTAAGCTCAGCTCTTTGCATAATTGGATGGCCGTATAGAATATAATATTTTCTTTTATCTTAAAGAGTAGCGTTTGTTTTACTTTTTTTGTTTGCGCAATCTTACATTTTAAAAAGGTCTGTTTTGTGTCAATAGGGTTGAATATATTTGAATTAATAAAAGGGTTGATACCTTCAACCCTTTTATATTAAAAAATAAAGGGGTATAAAATACACCAGATGGCCAGCCTGAGATATACATAGATATACTGTTTACTTCATGGTCTTCCTTCACCATAACCTACAAGAATCTCGTCGAAGTGACATACCTAATGTTTTAGCCCCTTATACTCATAATTTGCACATGACCAAATCGCCGACCAAATCCAAACCGCAATCACGACACATGCCTTTAGATTTAAAGTAAATTCCTTTTTAGGTTAGTTTTTTGGGTTATAGGTTTTAGGTTATGATAAATAGGTTTAGCTTAATGATTATTAAATCAATAGTTAAGTACGAATCAAATTATTTTGAATTATATATCCTCACGCCTTCCCACAAGAGTCCCCGAAAGGGTAGGCAGAGGTGTATAGGTAGTATCCACACACCCACTTTCCGCCAGAGATATATTTTAGGTGGGATTTCGGGATTCGAACTTTTGCGATCTTTGTGTCGGCAACTACTCGAACCACTCGGCCACCACACAAGTTATTTCTTAAATTGTGCAAGCATGGTTATGACATAATAGCGAGTGTCCCGCAAAAGCTACGGAACCCAGGAAGTGGTAAAAAGCTTAAAGACTAGGCTTTGAAAAGAGAACTAACGACGTAGATTGTAATAAGCAGTCTTTGCCAGTTGAAAGTAGGTTACAGCGGAGGGTAATTGGTCTCCGCGTTCCCATATGAAACTGTCGATCCATTTGGATTATTGTACGCGTTCGTAAGGCTTTCAGTCCGCCCCAAGATAAGGCTTTATGCACAGCGAGACCCTTCATTGTTGTCATGTTGACTAAACAAACAATGAACAACGGTTTATGTCGGCTGTAATTTGTTAGTAAATAGAGGCTGCCTTATGCCTCAGGGATACGGGATGTTTTTCGACATAGCACTAAACGTGTATCTTGATGTAATAATAAGATATTATTTCATATGAGGTCGCATTACTCTATTGATATTAACTTATCAGCGTATTGATTGTAAAGCGACTACACATTACAGGAATAGGAGATATTTTTGAACATAACACTTAACGAGTAACTTGATTTAATAATAGGATATTTCTTTTGTATAAGGTCTAGTCTTCTATTGATGTTTTTTTAATAAGGTGAAGTTCCCGCTTCCGGCTCCGATTCTCGAGACTCGATTTTCACTGAGAACAGATAATTTATAACCTCGCATTGTGCCCTTGTGGATATTCTTGTTCGTAGTGAATGAGTTAAGAGTATAGAAGTTTTACTTATTTCAGGATTGTCCAAAAAATAAAACAGTATTTGTAAAGCTTCGTGTACGAACATAAAGTGAACTTTGAGGAGAAGACTGAATGGATTGTCTAAATAATATTACTGCACTTTTTTAATGCTTATACCAACATATACCAGCAAGAAAATAGTCCAGAGCATATTAGACACAATGAAAAATTAAATCGATAATTTCCATATGAGGCTAAAACTCAGTTTTTGATTTTATTCTAAATCACGCAGGGAGTAAGTTAACATGCGGCTCTCTGATAGCGCCACATACCCGACCTCTGCAATAGTCTTGAATATACCGTGTAAACTCTTTATAACTAATTTGAAGGGACCGAGCATTTTTTTTCGTTATATGGAGGGGAGAGAAAAAGTAAGCCAAATTTAACCAATTACAATAATTTCTAATTTTATTATTATCAATAGGTAAATTATTCAAAACACAATATATTCCGTCAACTTTGCCTGCCTTTGTTTTGCCAATACTTTTTTGGAATTTTTTTAAGTATGTTGTGCATGTCTTGGGATGTGATCTTCATGAAACATTAAGAATTGTTCTACAAATTTGGCGGCATCAAGTTCTTGATGAACAGAAAAATGGTGTTAATTCAATTGTGGAAAAATGGTGTAAATTCAATTCAACAAAAAAGTGTTAATGCAATTAACGATAACAAAAGTGAGACGGCTGTTTATGACCTCAGATATCTTTCTTAGTAATTTCGGCACCTCAAAGACTAGTTTTGAAAGCTGATTATAAAAACAACTACACTGTTAAATATGTTGTTGATGTCTAAATATAAAAATATTTCTTAGAGGATGACTGTTACGTTATAAAGAGTGAATTATTGTATGGGTTTTGTGGTAAACCAACCAAATTGAACCAATTTCTACGTATATAGACAGTTTTTCGTTATAACGAACGACGTTATAAAGAGTTTACACTGTAGATCCGAGATCCCATAAAAATATATCGTATATAATCCTCTACTTTCTGTCGAAGTCGATTACCTCCGTCGAGCGAATCAATACCTGGTACAGTTTATGCAAGATCGCGTATCGATTGCTGGAAAATTGGCTCGTGACGCCACCCCGACATTCAGGGATTACGTAAGAAAACACGAGATAGGAAGTGGTTCGAAATAACCCGGTGCAGGTGTGTAGCGCAACAAACGACCTACGTAAGTGCTTTCGTGCAAAAACTATGGGCCTCTCAATTGACAATGAGTTTTATTATTACCATTACTTAGTTCAGCTAAGTATCAACTAGCAATTTCCTTAGTAAATGTTTTTTCTCGAGGATATTTTTTTGAAGTGAAAACTTCTTTAGGCGAGTTGAGCACTTTTTAGGTGAACGAAAACTCGTGTCATCGTTACCGCACGCTTCACATGAGCTATATGTACATCCGTGAGTTGTTTCAATACATTTTGACGATTAAAAAAATACACATATTGTTCAAGTTTTCATTTCTGTCGGCACTCCCGGAGTGCCACTGTAAATTTTTCTAGATGAAGTAATATAAACAAAGGTTGATTGAAGGGTACCGTCGCCCATTTTCCATGTGGTGAGATTATATTTGTGTTTTTGTACCGAGAAGGGTTCCGATACATTTTTTATTTCATCAATATACATTTATGCCCTTTACAATCTCTCTCTTTACGACTTTAACCATCGTAACCTTTATAGCGGTGGTATGTTATAAAACGTAAGGAAAATAATTGGCTCTCTTCAGGCTTGAAATTATAGGTTTAACCAACTGGAAGTTGTATAGCTTAATGCATTTGTAACCTCATGGCTTGCTCCAAGAATCCCCGAAGGTTTAAGCAGACATGTATAGGCAGTGTATTTTAGGTCACATCGAGACAGATCGCAAGTCCATCGCCGTTATTCAAGCACGACTATACATACGCCTTTGAAATTCTTCTCAAGCGTGTGCAGGTTTCCACACGATGTTTTCCTTCATCGTAAAGTTTTAGAGATATATACCATATGGTCATACCGTATGACTTATCACTGTTATTAAGTTCAGAAAAGCTCATTGGTACAGACGGGATTCGAACTTGCACTATTCGAACTTGAACTATTTGTGTTGCAGGCAACTACTGGAACCACTCGGCCACCATTCGTGTCCCCAAAACATTAATGCCAACAAACAAGGGTTTTCAGAGGGGTAGACAAGGGTAATAATAATCTAATATCGTCGGATATTTACTTAGGTGCTTGTACACGCTGTGTTTCTAGTCGTAATATAATAGAAACTCAACTTTGCAGGTATCTATTTAAACCCCTCGCCCAACACAGCATGATTAAACAATTCACACAGATTTAATTAGCCTTAAAGTAAGCAATGCAGTACAATTTTCTGTGTAATAAGTATCATTATTCGTATGGGATTCGAAACCTCAAGCTGCGCATTTATTAACTGTGACCGGACCACACGTTCGTCTGTGGAATTGTTACAAAGTTTGTCGTGTTCTTCTTTTATTAATTTTACCACAGCACACATACAAACATACAAACCATAACAATTGAAAAATTAAAAAGCTCTTATTCCAATACATATGCCAATTACGTATATATACAACAGAAGAGACATTTGCTTACCCATGCCGGTACCTATGTGGGCAGTCAAAGCAAAGAAATCACGCCGAGTTCCTAACGGGGTAGGCAGATCGAATAGAGCGTCAGTTCTCTCTAGACTTACATACTTCTTTATCTTCGTCCACATTTATTAGTCTATGATAGCATATAAATGTATTATTAAATCCATTTAAATGCACTAAGCTTACTTTAATGGTTGCGAAAATAGAGTACGATAATAATATTTCCCTCTTGGTCGTGGCGGCGGTTTATCGCTTCGGTAACTGGTAAACAACTAACTTGATCATCCCGATTGTACAAGTTGTCGGTGCCCGGCTATCTGCGGATCAATCATTGGGTAAACATTGTCCCTGGCTTCGTTGCTGTGCCTATTGTTGTCTATTTTGTTAGGTATTCTCGCGGTCGGTTCATGTTCGCGTCGTTAGTTATTATTTGTTTTTTCAAGTTTATATGGAACTATTAATGTCTTTACAAGGTAGATATGAATTATTATAAATTGTGTGTTCCATCGACACGACACTTCTACCTTCTACCGCCGTACCTCTCGCCATCGACGGGGAATTCATCCCCATACCTTGGAACCACAAAGGTCTCGCACTGCGCGGTTCCAAAGGAGTTTCCTTCCGCGAGCGCTTAGGCTGTAGAATGATAAATGAGAATGAGAAGAACGCGCGAATTAAATCCCTGGCGTTGAAAATGTCGATTACCATCGGGGGATGCTTATTTGCCACCCAAGTGGTATAAAAAAACGTCATAATATAAAAAAATATGTTCAACGCGCGGTTACTATCGATTGGATTTGGACTTAATAGCGATCGGCTAAATTAGCCTCATTTATATGCCTACCTCAGCGCCATCGCCGTTCTATTCGTGACTAAATCACGTAATATTTTCCTAAGCATAGCAATTGAATAAAACTGTACAGTATAACGTGATTGCTTTGATATTGAATTGATGAATATAAACATTTGTATTCATAGCGTGGGATCAATTTTGACCGGGAGCCTAGGTGCCCAATCGGGTGAGGGTCGAATTGAAGGATCCGGCTGAAATTTATTCAACAAGTGCCTTTTCAATAGAGTCCACGACAGATAGGTATTATGTTACAGACAAAAGGAAGATGAAAACCCACAGTTACAAAAGGTACTATGTGTATCTTAATATATATAGTACCTTTATATAAATTTCGCGTCAAGTTGTTTGTCCGCTCCTGGCTGGAAGCCTAGGTCTCGCCATTGACCGGTTAAGTAGCAAAAGTTCCCGGAACTCACGCTACGAGAGATTATACAAAAAAAATATAATTGACCGCGATGGACTCCTAAACTGGGACAAACTGCACACCGTGTGCAGATTGATCCAACTTAAAAGATAGGAAAGCTTACAACTCAATTTATAGTCACAATATTATTTTATTCCAATTATTTGCCTATTACTTGACAGTCACAATTATCTGTTAGCTCCAAACGATTCTACCACATGGCGATATCTGTTGACTGGATTGTGTAAGAATTTATTTACAATGTAATATAACAAAAACCTTAGAGCTACAGCAACTCGTGGCCGGGTCTGTTAGTATATATATATAATTATACCAATACTTTAAAATGCCTGATGACATCTATCTATAGTATGATATTTTAAAGGGGCAGAGAGAGAAACGGACAACCACACAACTGGGCAATCATTGACAGCATTAAGGCATAAGTAGCCTAAGAAGCCTGGGAGGTGAACCTAAGTCCGATTATATTTTTAAACCCAAAGATTTACTATTATTCTTTCACGCCCTATAAAGATCCCCAAAAAGGGTAGGTAAGGGTAGGCAGGTGCAAGAACATCCTCTTCTTGTCGTAGATATTTTGGGCGGTAACGTGATGAATGGCGGTCGTTCACCGAAGAGCTCGTGGTGTGATAAATCACTATAAAACCCCCTTAATAAGCTTAGTAAGCTGCAAACTTATATTATTAATAATTATTTTCCTTATACTATACAAAAAGTTGTATGGGACGTAATATTACACTACAGACATAAATAAACTATGTGGACCCAAAATACAGAACACGTAAAAGCTTGTTATACCTGAATTTTTCATGTGACCGAGCGGGTACGGACGAGCGGAAATGCGATGAGAAGTACAAAAATATCGCTAGTCCAAAAGCAAACCTCGGGTTAAACACATAAAGTTCAATTATGCTCGTCACAAATAAGATTGGACGCGAAATTAACTGGTACGATTAAATTGTATGGTAACATTCCGTTACCACGGTATATTGTCTGTTTTGGACATGCAAGGAACAAAACAGTGGATTTAAAAAGGATCATGTCCAACATATTTATCCAAATACCCTTTATGGTATCAGCAATCAGGTCAAATGTCCAAAAAGGTTTATTAAGATAAAGTCCCTAGTCCAGTTTTCAGTAACCAGAGACTAATATATTTTTTATTTAATTATTCTATTTTTGCAATAGATTCTGCCTTAATATAAGGCCGACGGCATATTGTAAGATAAACCGACATTCATGTAGATTTAAGTGAAGATCTTTGCCTCCCCTCCCATGGCATAGTAAATTTTTCCCGTGGGAGAGTGGGCATACACGAAGCGTAACCTTAAACTCACTCGGGAGAACATGCATCCTTATGAATTGGTAATTGTTCCCCGTGGTTTCGCCCCCGTGAATTTGGGTTATATATTTTAAGTAATAAAATATATACCTAGTCAACTCGAATCTCCCGGAAAAACAACGAGATACAACGAAACAGTTAACCTAGATCAAATCGATTGAACACTCAAGGATGGGAGTGCCAATAGTGCTAGTAACCGGCTACAATTTACGAGTACGAAGAGAAAATAATGTGGATGAAGCGAAATACGTCTGTACGCCTTGAGAGTACCGGCCCGCTTTCTACCTTATATGGGAGAGAAACGGCTTGATGATATTTTGTTTGTTTGTAAACTGACATTTAAATAGTTTCTTTTCTTTTAAAGAGGTCCCGCTTCGTTTAATAGAGACCTCTCGTGACAGGCGGGCTGGGACATATCTCGCTCAGAGAATCAGAATTGTTATCCAGCGTGGCAATGCTGCTAGTCTTCTTGGCACGTTGCCTCGGGATACCGATTTGGGTCAAATATTGTATCTCTAAGTAGTTAGTTATTCAACTGTTTTGCTTATAAATATTGTTAATGGTTGTTATTGTAAATAAAAATTGTTATTATAAAAAATATCAACTAACCTCATATAGAAATAACATTCCTACAAAAATAGACATAATAAAAAAAAATAGCTTTATAATTTTACGTGATATTTTGTCCGACCAACTTTTATTATTCGAGATGGTTTATAAGTCTATTATGCCCTGCGGTGGGATATATTTCAAATAAGATAAGATTTTTCTATGTAATATACCAGTACTGTTGTTTTTTCTTTATACCACTGGGGTTCAAATCAGCACGCTGTCCGCCTGATGGTAAGCGGTTACCACCACCTATATTACTTGTTGCGGTGGAGTAGTAGCGTTTAAAGTGCGTATATAATGCTACTTATGTTAATAATCATAAGGCCCCTGAAAGGATAGGTAGGCTTTTTACCGAAGATTTATTTAGGTGGCAACTTGGCGGATGGCGACATTGTCGCAGTGTCTCAAGCACGACTGTACATGTCGTTTGTCAATATGTCTTCCTTAATTTTAAGCTTGTGGTATTATAATACTTAAATGAAAAAAAAATCCTACAATCATAATTTTAACTCCACTAAAACATGTTTTATTTATTTCGTGCTAGGTATTTATATAGCCATGAAGATAATCTTACTGCGAAAGCCAACGCATTTCAACAATGTTTAAAATTTACGTTAACGAGCGAGACACGTCCAAATGGTTGTGAACATTAAATATTCACCTCGTTTATAATTACTGGCATTTTCATACAAGGTTTTGTTTGGCAGGTCTGGGGTGCTCAAAGCTCAAACAAGAGGGCGTCGAAATCTGTATTAGGGTATTTATTAAACAGTCGCTTGTTTGAATTAAGTGGCTATAATTTAATATATTTATTCCGCCAGTATTTATTCCGGTAGTAAAGGTCTTTATGTCTCATAGATTTTTGTACTATAAACGCATCTGAGATTGAACCTGCGACCGCAATTTCGGCAAGCCTATCACTGACTACCTAATTACGAAGAAGCTCTATACTCTCTGCCTACCCCGTTAGGGACTCGGCGTGATTATGAAGATGATGATGATATAATAATGAGAGGGTGTACTCATCGTAATTTTTCTAATAACTTGAATTATGCTTTCCTTGCCTAAAGTAGGTAAACAAAAACTATGTTTATAATGAAAATATAGAAAATATTTTCTTTTCATTTCAGAAGGAGCGTGGAGTTGGAAGAGTTTAATCAAAGGTAACAGTAATTAATAAGGGAATACTATCTTAATAGCATAAAGATGCTTCGTGTTCGTGAAATAATTACAATGTTGATGAATATTCATAGTTTCGTTCTTTTAGTTTAAGTTCTCATAGACTCTGACACAATAACGTCTTCTCTTTCATACACATAACCATGATTCAGGACATGACAACTTCAGAAACCCATTTAGAAGTTAACCCTGCCTAAAGGGACTCCTTTTAAGAATATTTTTTAGTTATTATATTATTATTATTTTTTTTTCTTTCTTCTTTTTAGTAGTAAGTAAGTTTTTCATGTTTTGTAAATTAAAGTTGTTAAGTTATAATTAATATATACAATCCTAACAATGTTAGCTTCGTAAATGTAGAAAAAAATGAAAATATTGAGAAATAAAACTATGAAATTTGCTGATCTGAACAAAAAAAAAAAAATTTAGAAGTTTTCTACATCGTTGTGGTAGCAGCAGAGGGATTAATCCCATTATGTTGCCAACACAGTATAGCTCTCCGAACACAGAGTGACAACGCGCAGGTGATACTTTGGTATCGTAAGCGTAATAGGCTACGGTTCCGATTTCCATCAGGTGTAGCCACATGCTTATTAGCCACTCTTGTGGTATTAAAAAAAACATAAAGGAGCGTTTAGTGTTTTTCGCATTCAGCAAAACCTACGCCAGAGAATAATAGCCTCCTAGTTATTGCGGAGGCATGTTTTATTCACGATTACTGGGGCGCCGAGCAATATTCATCTTAATCTCAGCGATTCTGCACGAAAATGTCTGTCCGGGAAAATCTCCATTTGAATAAAAGTGTTCCGTTACATTATGTTTGAGCGCCCAGAGAGTACAAAAGGTCGGATGGATGAAAAATGAGAGCTTGTCACCTGTTGCGACTGGCGTAGGAACTTTAGCTCCCTACTGTACTATTTGTTCGCGAACTATTTAATGTTATGGGCGATTGGTGCATAAGGTGCATAAGGTGGTACCGAGCAGACGTGTGCTCCCACCGCTCCCGCGCTCTGCGCCCGCTACGACCGGCAGAAGCCACACCCGCCGCTACGCAAATCGCCACGCGTTAGCTAGCCGCTACGCACCGCACGTGGTGATTGTTGGTCGCCTTTTTCAAGGCAACAACAATCACAATTCTTGTTTCTCGACAATAATATTTGTCCCCTTCTGGGAAAATCCACAGTTTCGTGGTCATTCGGTGGAAACCAAACGGTGCCAACGAACCGAGTGGGGCGCTGCCCCGTTGCGCTCTTAGCCTTGCCCCTTCAGGGTAAGGCTACAAACGGACGGGACCAGGTTCACCGGCCTGGGGGTCTACCCTAGTCGCGCCTGGTCATCACCCACCGCCCACCCTACCTATTCCTTACCTCCTATCCTCCGGTGTTAGTTTGGGCACTGTCCACGGACTAGTGCTCTCTACACCGGAACTGTCAGGGACCCGCTGCACAATAAGACTGGCAGCGGGAATAAAAGCTTAGGGCTCACACCATAGGCACACTCACCTCCCTGTCTACACCCGACAGGGAGGGTTCAGTACACACCCCCGGGTCAACCCCCCGGGGATCGGGACCCTTACGTTTAAGTCACCAGGGGTTTCTTTACGTGTTTCTTCCCCTGGGCGACCGCGCCCCGAAACACGTCTCCCTTACCGCCTTGCCCTCCCACGTCGGCATCCACCATGTCCACAAGTGTGGATCCCCAAGCCTCACTGGCTTTTCTCGCGCGGCTCTTAGACGCCGTGCCCACCCTCCGACGTCAATATGACGAGTACACCCGCGATATAAACGCGGGTACCCCCACTGCCGAGGCGACAGCAGCGCTCGACAAGAGCGCCATCATAGCCGTCACAAACGAGGCTAACAAGTCTCAAGGCTCCCCCTTGTCCCCCGAATCTATCATTGTGGACTCCGAAATGGAGTCATTACAATCCGAGCCGTCCGAGGGCTCCTCGGACGAATTTACGCCCGTCACGGGCTCCAAGAAGCGCGCCAGACGCGCAAAAAAGAAGGAGGCTTCAACCTCACCTTCCCCTCCCACTAAAGCCCCCAAGACCGTGCCCGTGCCCTCCGCACAGTCCTCCTCGGTAGCTCCCTCCCTGGCGCCCCCCTCCCCCGCCCCCTACGCCTCTCCGGAAGCCGAAGCCACTCAGGCTAGCCGGCTTTCCCCCGTCCCGCGCCCCACGCGGCCCTCCTCGAAGAAGGAGCGCTCGTGTCCCCCCGTTTTCGTCCACACAAAGGCCAAGTGGACGGAAATCTCCGGTTGGTGCCAAACCAACCGCATAAATTTCACTCGCGCTACCGCCACAGCCGAAGGCATTAAGGTGCACCTCCCACACTCGACCGATTTCCGAGCCTTCACGAAACTCCTGCAGGCCAGAAGTGTGGAATACCACACTTATGATCTGCCGGAGGACCGTTTACTCCGGGTCGTCATCCGCGGCGTCCCTTGTGAAATCGACACAGAGTCGATCAAAGAAGACCTCAAGGCCCAGAATGTCGCAGTGAAGGAAGTGCACCGCATGCACCGAAAAAATGCCGGAGAGGCATTTAACATGGTCCTCGCCATCTGCGAGAACTCCCCCGACGGTAAAGCCGTCTTCAAAATAAAAACCATATGCCACCTGTCTGGCATAAGGGTTGAAAACCCCCACAAGGGTGGCCCTATAGGGCAGTGTCACAACTGCCAACTATACGGGCATGCATCGCGTAACTGTAACGCAAAACCCAGGTGCGTTAAGTGCCTGGGTGATCATGGGACGAGCGACTGCTCGCGCCCTAAGGACCGCACACTCGCCGACTCGCCTCCTAGTTGCGTGCTTTGCCGCCAGGAAGGCCATCCGGCCAATTACAGGGGCTGTCCCAAAGCCCCCAAGCCCAGACCGGTCGTGGTCAAGAGGGCGGCGGCCCGCGAATGGCGTAATGCCCCCCCCGCGCAACCCGCCCCACCTCGACCTTCCCCGTGGAGGGCCCTCCCTCCGAGGGACTTTCCACCCCTCCCACAAGCGTCCCCCCCTGTCCCCTCAGCGGCCCCGAGCCCGCAGATTACACCTCTGCAGTCGCTCACCACCGCCAAACCTCAACAGCCCCAGCCCCAGGCTGCTACTCCCCCGCGTAGACCCCAGGCGGTCCAGCCCACTTCATCCCCCTCTGAAACCTCCGCCAACATGGCATTCCTGGCGGATCTTTTCTCCACCGTCACCCTCTCAAGGGTTAACGAGATGGCACGAAGCCTCAGGGCCGTCCGGAAGGACCCTCTGGCCCTCCTCAAGGTGCTCGGCGACTACGCCGATGTATCGGAGTCCCTGGCTACCCTCTCGTCCAACCAATAATGGACTCAAACGTAAGCAGCAGAATCAAACCCCGATCACTTTCAATTGGCTACTTTAATGCCAACGGCATTCACAGCCAAAAGGAAGAGATCGCCGCGTTCCTCCGCGACAACAATATCGACGTTTTCTTAGTGCAGGAAACCTTCTTGAAACCATCACACCGAGACCCTAGAATTGCAAACTACTGCGTGGTTCGCAATGATAGATCTCGATCCGCCCTCGGCGGTACTTTGATCTATTACAAGAGGTCCCTGCACTGTATCCCAATCCAACCGCCAACCCTCTCCCACATTGAGACCTCGATCTGTCGATTAGGAATGACCGGCCATCAGCCGATCACGATAGTCTCTGCATACTGTTCCCCAGTTAACTCAACGGCCGATATCAAAGCTGATATCAAAGCCCTCATCAACCTCAGTAGCTCGGTTATTATCGCGGGCGACCTGAATGCCAAGAGCGATGCTTGGAACAGCCACTCACGAAATAACAGAGGACGCCAATTGGAGGACCTCAGCGGACTCCTCCAATTCGACGTCATTGCGCCTATGCACCCCACCCACTACCCTGAGAACATCAACCACCGACCGGACGTACTAGACATTGCGATCCTCAAGAATGTAAACCTCCGTTTGCACTCGCTGAGGTCGCACGACGAATTAGATTCCGACCACCGACCTGTGACCTTAGCGCTCTCCCCCCGACTAGGCCCCCCGGACTCAGGTCAGTCCCCACCTCAGAAAAAGATAACAGACTGGAGAAAACTGGAGGAACTCCTCAAGTCCTCTTCATCTGTTCACTTAGATAGTATCCCGCCCCTCATAGAGTCGGCAGCCGACACTCAAAAGGCAGTCGATTCCCTCACAGCTCACGTACAGTCAGCCGTGGACGCCTGTTCACGACAAGTTCCGGTGATGGAAGACCATCGCTGGAAACTTCCCGACGACATGCGTGAACTAGTGACGGAAAAGAACGCCGCCCTCCGAGCTCATAGAGCTCACCCGACTGAAGCGAACCGCACCTTTCTGAGGTCACTCCAGCGCAAGCTGAGATACCGCATGAAAGACCTGCGAGACGCTCGCTGGAACAAGTTCCTAGGGAACTTGAACCGAGTCACTTGGCCTTCTGGCATCTCCAACGAAAACTCAAATCGGACAAAATCTCGTCCATGCCTCCACTCACTCGTTCAAATCAAGGGCCCGCCTTTGACGACGACGAGAAGTCCGAGTGCCTGGCCGACAGTCTCGAGGCTCAATGTACGCCCAGCACCTTGCCGGTAGACCCGCGCCATCTCGATAAGGTGGAAGCCGAGGTCGAAAGCAAACTATCTCTCCCACCCTCTGAAAACCCAGACCACCCCATCGCCCCAATCACGGTCGACGAAGTCCGGAAAGTGATCAAGGATCTACACCCCAGGAAAGCCCCAGGTCCCGACGGGATCACTAACAGAGTTATTAAACTCTTCTCTCCTTATCTCATAGTTTTGCTCACTGCCATCTTCAATGCCGCACTGAGCAATAACTTTTTCCCCCAATCCTGGAAAAGTGCAACGGTTATAGGTATTCCCAAGCCAGGGAAACCCAAGACCGAAGCCTCCAGTTATCGCCCCATCAGTCTCCTCAACGTCCTTGGCAAGATTTACGAGAGACTTATCTACAATAGATTAAAGAGTTTTGCAGACTCTAAGAAAGTCATACCTGACCAACAGTTCGGTTTTCGAACCAAACACTCTTGTGTCCAACAAGTCCACCGTATTGTGGAAGACGTCAGTAGCGGCTTCCAATTCGGTTTTAACACAGGTATGCTCCTCTTCGACGTGGCGAAGGCATTCGACAAGGTCTGGCACAACGGCTTAATATACAAGCTGTACCAGTTGGGCGTGCCGGACCGTCTAGTACGCATAGTACGGGACTTTTTGTCGAACCGCTCCTTCCGCTACAGAGTCGAGGGCACACTCTCTTCCCCCCATCCCATACGAGCAGGAGTCCCGCAAGGCTCAGTGCTCTCGCCACTCCTATTCACGCTTTATACTAGCGACATTCCCCTCCATAGACGAGTTAAAAGCGCTCTATTCGCCGATGATACGGCTATCTACTACAAGGGTAGAACCCCCGAGGGAATTCACGACAACCTCCAATCCGCGGTCACAGCCCACACAGCCACAGAAGTGAACCCCACCAAAAGCGCAGCCATCCTATTCTGGAAAGGCCTCGAACGCCCACGGGTAGCTCCCATCACCCTCTTCGGCAAACCCATTCCATGGGAAGAAAAAGCCAAATACCTGGGTGTGATCCTCGATCAACGCCTTTCTTTCCGTCACCACGTAAAGGCGGTACGCGCGCGAGCCGCCTTCGCGCTCGGTAGACTTCACAGCATGTTGAATGCACGAAGTAAACTCTCATTGAAATCCAAGGTGAGGATTTACACGACGTGCATTCGACCAATCATGACATATGCGGGTGTAGTGTTCGCACACACTAGCAAGTCAACACTCAACCCCCTGCAAGTGCTCCAAAGCCGGTTTCTCCGGAGAGCCACAGGTGCCCCGTGGTACATGCGTAATAGTCAACTCCACGTTGACCTCAAAGTCCCAACTATAAAACAGTTTTTGAAAAAACTGTCCAAACGTCATTTCGATTCTGCTGTAAACCACCCCAACCCCCTCGTCGTATCGGCCGCCGATACACTCCTTCCCTTATCTCGAAGATAAGGCGTCCAAAACATGCCGTCATCGAACCGGATGACGACATAACGGTCCTCCAGGACGCCCGACAAAAACATACAAACACTACACAGAACCGACCACTGTTCCGTCCTCGCCGGCGAGGCTCGACGCGAATAAGCCGTAATGTTCCCCCCCGACCTCCTCCGCAAACGCCGGCCCGCGCCGAGCCAGACGCGCAAATCCCGCCCCCAAATAATATATAAATAAAATTACCAGTCCAGCCCAGCTCCCTTGCTCGCGATCCAGCAACGCCCTAAGCCGAGGTTCGTACCCCACAGGGGGTGCCCTTAGCTGTGTTGCTTACTACTAAAGTGCCTGGCTGGAGGCCTAGGTCTCGCCATTGACCGGTTAAGTAGCAAAAGTTCCCGGAACTCACGCTACGAGACAATAAAAGGTGCATAAGGTGGCAGACAAGCATGCGGTCTGCCTGATGGTGAGCGGTAATTGTCTATAGACGCTTGCTTTGGTAAAATGATTTCACGCTTTTACACCCACTTTGCTGATTACAGCCAGGCAGATGCCTGAGAGAGGCTAACCGAGTATTCGAAGAGGGTATAAGGAAACAGTCTTGAGACTAGAGTAATACCGTACTATTGCTTCTACCGACCAACAGAAAAGGTTATATTGGATCAAAAGCGGCTTATAGCGTATCAAATCAATGCACGCCACATTTTATTGAATTACAGCGAACAAAAGAATAGGTTTTTATAAATTTTATCTGAGAGTATAAAACAATACACGAACCGTTTTCTGAATAAATATATATATACTTATTCAAATGAGCCACGAGCCTCGCTCTATGTAGTTTCGTTAAAAGTGTAATCGATATATTTCAATATTATGTTCAATGTTAGAGGCGTATCCTCTTTGCCTAAAAGAGTCCCCGGGGAGGGCAGAAAGGGGCAAAATAACATCCACATTACACGAAGATATATATAGATACATATCTGGTTTGGGAATATGGGATCTGTATGAAATCAGATCCCATAGTGGTATATAGTAAATCTCACTGTTTTCTTGTTCATTTAAGGATATTTGTATTTATGTAACAAAGTACATTTTAAGTGGATTAGCTAATAATGCTCAAAAGTCCTTTTGTATGATTAAATTGGTCTTACTGGTGGTTCAGAGTAGTATGTTTAATATTTGATGAAGAATTAATTGTAGAGCAATTATTCGTTTTCGACTTACTTTTTTGATTGATTCATTTACAGTAAATTGCTTGTCCTCGATTTATTTCAATTAAAACTACTAAGGTCATGGCGTATAATAGGTAGGGTAGGTAGTGCTAAGAATTAATTGTTGTAATTAATGAAATAAATAATTTTGACTAATAGACTAGTAGACAAATTTCGCTATTCGAACAACTTTATTATATATTATGTATAGTATATAATATAATAATATATCCTCACGCCTTCCCACAAGGGTCCCCGAAGGGGTAGGCAGAGGTGTATGGGTAATACCCACACACCCACTTTCCGCTAGTATATTAGGTATATTAGGTGCTAACGTGACAGATGGCGAGTCCACCGCCGTTACTCAAGCACGACTATACATACGCCTTTGAATTTCTTCTAAGACGTATGCAGGTTTCCTCACGATGTTTTCCTTCACCGTAAAGCTCGCGGTGTGACTAATCACTGTACTTAAGTTCAGAAAAACTCATTGGTACAGTCGGGAGTCGAACTTGCGATCTTTGTGTCGCAGGCTCTACTCGAACCACTCGGCCACCACGGCTACTTCTCAAATCTTCAGGTATGTACGACATATCCGTTAAATGAAAGAACCTCGGACAAAGCTACCTCTATTTTTTAATACTGTCCCTTCCTCACACCTTTTCTAGATCACTCAGTCCTGAATGATCTTGAATGAAGTAGTTTAGAAATGAGCCGTACCTGTTGCGCTTCGCTAGCTCACAATATCCCGGGTACAACAAAAGATACCTCGCTTGAACTCACTTCTTATTTCGTGGATAGAAACCTATATTTTTTCTTTTTAATACATGGTTGCGTGTATCTCTATAGATAGTATTTTGTATTGGCAAACAGACGTCACCCAGCATTAAACATTTAGAACAGATAAATAATAACTTTATTGTAAAGATTTCTTCTTTATCTTAATACATTTGATGGTTTCGACCTGATATCGCTTATGATCACGTGACACGTAAATTTATGGCCAGGATTATTTGTTTAAGCCGAAACTTGCTTAAGATCAATCAGATCTTCAATATATATTTTACAAAAACAAAATTGGTTTCGCAGGTTTATTCAAACAAGTTCTTTGATTCAATATGGATTAGTTAATCTTGAATTTGCAAAGTAATTAGTTTTAGTTCGTGAAATTTTATGGTCCGAAATAGCTTAAGTAACTAACAAATAAACGAATATAACAAGTTAGTGTATTTTTAACTTATATTATACTTCATGAAATGAAAGAAGCTTGAAGAGGCTTGCGCTTTAAACTCCCTGCCTACCCCGTAACGGACTTGGCATGATGTCACGACATGTTATTAAAACTGAATGCTAATAGCTTAGGGTATCTTTAATTGTTTATTTATTAATAGATTTACTTTTCGAGATCGATATACGCCGAACAGCTACCCACATCATAAAACAATCCCTTTGCGGCGCAACACTTAATTTAACCTTCTTTGGTATGTGATTACAAGTGTGTGTTATTAAAATAAAGTAAGGGACAGACCTATTGTTCCACTAAATATAAAAGATTACCTTCACAGCTACCCACAATGCTCCCCGAAGGAGTGGGTAGATACCCACATACCCAATTTCGCCATGTTTTTATGAATTCTAGGTACCAACGTGATAGATGCCGGTCTATCTCTGTTTCTCAACTACGGCTATACCCACGTCTGAGGATTCCTTCTCAAACGAATTCAGGTTTCCTCTCGATGTCTTCCTTTACCGCAAACTCGTGGTGTGACTTGTGTGTATTCACTATTTAAGGTCAAATGAACATTGGTATATTATGCTATATTTGTAACTTTTTGTTGCTCTCGAACCAATCGGCTTCAACAGCTCTCATAGTTACATTAATATTGATATTATTTTGGGTACACTACCCTAATTAGCGGAATACAAATTACATTTGCCACAACTGTCTGTTTGCGTAGGGCTAGTGACGGAAATATAAACAGATACCCTACAAGTTGTTTATTAAACGAACCGGGGAATGTTACAAGTGGGTTGGTTTGGCAGAGGGCTCTAACAACCTCGCATTTGTACTGAGAAGTTCGGGAAACTGGCAGATTGGATGGACGTTTTGAAGGTATTAGCGATACAACTGCGATCCTTCCACTTGAGCTACAGTGAGTTGAGGGATTAAATTGTAGATTTATGTAATTTAACACAAACATCTTAGGAAACGTTTTCGACGAAGATATATTTTACTGTAAAACCCTTTGTATTTTTGTAGGATTATAATTGTTTTAGTTATTTTGGATTGGAGAAATTTCTATAAACTTTTTATATTGGGCAAGTAATAAAAGTGGTGAAATATAAACCGTATTTATCTGAAAAAAAAAGTGTGCTTGTTAATAAGACTCGCTCACATCTTCGTATTTAAATATATCGCGGATATTGCTATCTTGGCTAAGTTACGGTAAATATATGACTTATTTAATTATATTTGTTCATTAAAAATCATTAAATATATTCATACTGTACTAGCTGTGTTTCGCGGTTTTACTAGAATTGAATTCAACTTGGTGAATTTCTTCTGGAATGAAACATATCGTTTGTGCACAGATATGAATTATTAACTGGATATAAATCCAGTTAAAAATTCATATCTGTGCCAAATTAAATTCCGTTCCGTTTAGACACTCTACAGTGATTGAGCAAGAAACATAGACATAAACTTTGCCGCTTATAATATTTATATGATTTTCCTTTTCTCATTCCCAAGAGAATCTACAAATATCTGAACCTAGATTTCCTCGTGTATATATAATTTTATCAATCAAATAGTTATTTGATACAAGTTGCGTCTCTGAACGGTGAAGTTTGCAATATGAAAGAGAAATAACATTTAGTAAAATGATATTAAATGATAATCTGTAGGTTGTTTCCACGGAGTTCGAATGCTTTCTAGTCCCTGCAGTTAGCAAATGAATGCAATTGTAAAAGTTTTATGGAAACGCAGCGCCATTCAAAATGCGTTCTAAAACTAAGCGGAGGGAGAGGCAACTTTGTCTTTCGAGTGTAAAAGTGTAGTGTGAGTTGTGGCAAGTTGGGTGCTTGCATGCGGACTGATTGCCCATTGTAGACGTCCGACTTCATAATACTTTTCATTGTTCACAAAATGGTTTTCAACTATCATTAAAATGGTCTCTGCATGTCTTCTCGTACTCCTTTCTGGGAAAGCATAGTAATAAGCTTACCTCCGATTAGCTCCAATATTATTTGTACCTTACACACGTATTATGTTACTTCTCACACACTGTTTTGTTTCGCGGCCATTAATAGAAAAAAATCGACGGCTTGGTCTAGTGGTTAGAGCTCCTGACTGCGCAACTTGAGGACGCGGATTCGAATCCCGTTGAGGGCAGATATTTGTGTGATGATCACGAGTATTTGTACCTTAGTCTTGGATGTCCTATGTATTTAATTATCTATATAAGTAAATATTTCGTTGCTTAATTACCATAGTACAAGCTTTGCTTAATTTGGGACTAAGTCAATTTGTGTAGAATTGTCCCCAGGTACCTATTATTATTATTTATTTATTTATAATTCTAAAGCATATAACAGTACACATACCATATGATCACGCTCAGTCCCTAACGGGGTAGGCAGAGAGTAAAGATAATAACAGTAGTTCCCTACTAATATTATAAATTCAAAAGTGTGTTAGGCTTTTTGATCCCCTTTCACTTTAAATTTACTAAACGATATTAGATGAAAATTAGCTGATTTAGGCCAGAAAAAAATCTACAAATTAAATCAACTTTAAAAAAAACCAAACGTAAACCATTTACTTTTAAACTGTATTCATCATGCTGGTTTTATTTTGCAGTTCAATGACCTTCTTTGCAACCCCTCGTCGTTTGAATTACGAAGGTAATTTCAAACTCTAAAATGAAAAATACTCTTTTATGTTGGGAGTGCTTTGAAATTTTAAGGATGTATGAGACGCAGTGGTTTTGTTGCTAACGGCGGCTTTGTGTGAGTCTCGATCTCTGAATATATTTAGAATACTCTTTAACCATGCTGGTAATTAATTTGAAGCGAAATTCTCTGCTGAGCTCGCTTCACTTTTAAGTGATTAACATTTGAACCATATTTTGTTTGCCCATTTTGTTACGTTGTAAAGGTGGTATTACTGGGTAGGAAGACATAAATAAGCAATTCAAACAACGTCTTAAAATGACTACTGGATGTGATAAAATCAAAATTAATTGATACTTAACTACGAATAAAAAGCCCAATTAAATTATGAATAGCTCAAGATTCCAATTACTTTTCACTCGGATCTTAATAGATACTGTTAAGAAAAGTTATTTACGAAGATGAAATTAATATATCTTACTTGGATAACTGGGAGCTGCTTCAAAAAGCTTACCTCTTATTTTTGCCTCATTAATAACTACTTCTTATTAATCATCTTTCTGACCCTTAGTACGGCTTATGGTTGTTTTTGCGATGTCAATCAATTTTGGATTAATGGCGACGGACTCATGTTAATTCCTCTAGCTGTCCCTTGCTAGAATTATAATTCTAGAATGTTTAAACACAGAAATGTACAGAACTTGTAAATTAGCATATTGCACAGCTCCCCTTTTATATTCACTTTCGCATACTTTTTTGTGACGAAGAAATATTGGAAATAAAATCTTACAATCGTTTGCTGAAAACTTCAAACAATGGATACGATGACAATTAATACTGGCTTAGCTTTCCAGAACCAGTGAATAAACTTTTGAAAAATGAAAGATATTAAGATGAAATGAGAAACGGTGATAGACTCGTCATCTGTCACATTGGCACTTTAAAAGCAATGGGCACTTGGCTAATTATATAGCTCTCGGCGAAAAGATGGTGTTGCCCTACTAACCTACGGGGGTCTTTGTGGGACTTTAAGTCATTTGTTATATAACTGTGTTTTGTAAATAATATTAAGTATTGTTATTGTAAATAAAATATTTTTTTATAACATTAAATTGTTTTTTTTTTTTGTATTGTCTCTCGTAGCATGAGGTCCGGGAACTTTTGCTACTTAACCGGTCAATGGCGAGACTTAGGCCTCCAGCCAGGCACTTTATTTTTAAGCAACACAGCTAAGGGCACCCCCTGTGGGGAACGAGCCTCGGCTTAGGGCGTTGCTAGATCGCGAGCAAGGGAGCTGGGCTGGACTGGTCATTTTATTTAAATATTATTTGAGGGCGGGATTTGCGCATCTGGCTCGGCGCGGGCCGGCGTTTGCGGCGGAGGTCGAATTAAATTGAACAGTCCGGTTTGTTTTATAGCCATCCTGATAAACAGTTACTTGGCAGGGTCTAAACATAGGGCACAGCTTCGGCCGTAACTAATCTAGAGATGCCCGTCTCGTGTGGGTTGCCTAACTATTAAGCAGTCTTTATTGCCTCCCAGCTTAATTAATCCCTGTATAATTAAACGATCCTAAAGCAGCTTTAGGCGTATTGTTATTTGGATTAATTATATGACATGTTGTCTACATTAACTTTTCATTGTTATAAACGGTGAAAGTTAGGCGATATGGATCTTCTGCTTACACTTCCGAGACATTTGAATAAAGGTAATGTAGTTGGCAATTATGTAGAAGGATTGTCTTGTACATAACATGATGATCCAGGTGATTATTATTATATAAAAATACATAGTCGGTTGGTTTGATAAATTTGGGTGTAGTTTATATAATACTTGTGAGGGACTCGTATTTGTAAATATGAAACTCGCTAAAGCGTTGTTAGTATGTGTCATAGAAGCGCGATAGCCCAGACCGTCGGATATTAAATCTAATAAACTTTATATAAATTATATAATATCTACTAAATTCAAATGATCACTCCGAGGTATAGAGCAGAGAGAATAGATTACTAGTTCTATCTAGTGTTTCGCTACATCCACATTCATCAATCTCTTCATACCTGTACTCAATCGAATTTAACAAAAACAGTTGTTGGATCTAGAGAGCAGAGAAAACATAGTGAATAGTCGTTTAGTTCTGGAAACTACAATTCTCTGTAAAAATATTGTCTTTTCAGTAACATTTCAGACCCTCGACAATCGTCCGTGTAAAGATAGAGATCTAAAAGCGTAGTCATGGCGTTGTTGCGGTCCTTGCCAACGTAACGTATAAATTACCTTGATATTACCCTTAGGAATATAAAGCCATGTTATGGTGTCACGCAAAGGGAAGCTGTGCCCAAAAGATAGTGTTTTCGTGTACTATAATATCCTTAGGGCGGGTTATATACCTACTACCATTTTATGTGTTGTATAGTTAAACAGGTCCTTGCCTATATTTGGGGATTTTAGAGTTCCGGACCCAAAGGGTGTGTATATTACTATGTCTTCGCTGTTCGTCCGTCTTTCCCAGTATGAGTATTTCCATAATTTCTTAAACAAGACGTATACAAGATGTACGGAACTCTTCAGAGCGAGCCGACTCGCACTCAGTGAGTTGTTTTATCGTACATATCTTCTCTGAAAGTTTTATTAAAAAATATGAATTTAACAAATTTTTTGCCCAGATGCTCGAGACAAAATCCTTTTTAATTTGTTTTATTTACTTTTTAATTAGCATTTACCTACGCTATTCGAAACCATTAAAATTCAATGGCAATGACATTAGGAGCAGTTTTTTTCCGGCGTGAGCCGCTAAACGCTTAGCACAGTCGGTATTGGTCCTATACCTCAACGGCAAACGTTTGAGTCACAGAGAATATTGTAAATATTTGCTTGGCGCTTGCGGTTCGGGCGTTATAAAGTATATATTTACATGTTAAGTAGTGAAGGAAAACATGGCGAGGCTATCCGCATACATTTGAGAAGACATGTCAAGACGTAGGTTTGTGTAGTCGTGCTCGGGAAACAGGTATGCAGATGTATAGCACGGTATGTCGCACATCTTTTTTCTGATATATATTAAGCCAACGTGAATTAATGAAGAAAAAAAACACAAAGTGGCATATGGCCAGTCCACTTCCGTTTCTACTACTAGGTATACTAGGTACATACTTATTCCTCTCGGTGTTTTACTTCACCGTGTGTAAGCACTGAACATGTTCAGAAAGAATGCGTGAACATGTAATGACTTGAACCGAAAATACTATAATCGTTCCTTGCTGACTGCTCGAACCCCTCAACCGCCACGGCTTACAAATGAGATCTTATGTGCGAACATTAGTGCGCCGTGTCAATTGATAAAACTTACCTGTATTATAAGGAAACCGCACACCAACCCTTCAACATATTCAGTTTCGCTACACCCACCTAATTAGACAGTCGGCGTGTCGTGTAATTACGCTTTAATGACAAGCAAACGGGTGACACCTCACAGTTTGCGACCGTGGTTAAGACTTCACTACTACTCGATGCATGGGCTACTTAGAAACCCTTTCAGGTAATTTTCCCCACTACTCACTTGGAAAATCTTCCACCATTAAGACTGTATGACTACTGTTTCTGACGTTCTAGTATATTACTTAGTAAACGTTGTTTTAATATTTATGAGCATGAGAATAGGGAGAAGAGTAGAATATTTTAATATTTTGACTATTATTAAATTTAATTTGCTGATAATATAACACATTATAGATGTATAGGAACTTATAAAAAGCAACCCCTGCTTTTTATAAGTCATATGATTATAGGTCATACCGGTCTTCATATAGGTCGGTACTTATCAGGCCTAGTCGTGAATATAAACCAGGAACTCACACAAACAAACACAATAAAAATCATCGAATTCGGTCCAGTTGTTTGTGAGTTTAGTGACGCACCGTCGCTCGTACTTATATATAATATATCCTACGTAGAAACCCTGACTGTAAGTCGATAAAGTTACCTTAATTATTGTTTTCCAATGTTTTTATGCGAGTAGAGTACAGAGTAAAGTATTTTACGTTGCGAGGTTCACGGAAGGGGAGGTTAAAGCTAAAAGCTTTCGCGTCACAAATATTGGAGATTCAACTAACAAAAGCTTGGTAGTAGAATAACACAGAGCTCCGTAATGTGGTTCCCGCTGACCGGAATAAATACAATTCGTCGTTCAGTTCATATTCCTGCGGGAACACGAGTACTACCATATTTAGACGAGGGCACAGATAATTGCTTTTGCCTGACACGGGAAATCCAGTTATTTCGACAACGTGCTTTGAATTTTTGTTACATGGACTTGGAATTAAATTAATGACGCGTATAAAGCATACGAATGATATGTGTACAAATTCATTATGACAATTTTTGATTCATTCGTTTAATAAGTCTTCTAGAAGTTCCCGGTGTTGTAAATATCCTCTATCCTCGTAACTATGCAATAAAACAAAAAGCTTAAAAGATTACAAAATTACGACATTAATATTCACTTCGAGACATAGTAACATAATTTCTATTTCAGAAAATGTTATTAAGTAAAAAATGTTTACTGATTAAAAAAGAAAGTTTTCGAAAGGGTCCCCAAAGGGGTGGGCAGAGGTGTATAGTTATATAGGTAACCACCCACCCATTTTCCGCTAGATAATAATTTTAGGTGTTTTTTTTACGAAATAAGGTAATATATTTGTCAGCCTAGAATATATTTTTGTTTTATTTATTGTAATATTTATTTGTATCCTTTCATAGAGCCCTATCACATCAGCATTTGAGCACCTGGCCCATTTTCTGAAACACCCTGTATAAGGGTTACTATAGTATACAAAGCTGGTGAAGCTGAGTGGTGGTGAAAAGGCAAAAATTACGTTCAAATACCAATTGTAGCATTGATCTTCCTCTTGAATCACTATATTTGACAAGTGCATAGTTACCTAGTAGACAAGCTCCAAGTGTACATACGGCCGGAAGTGACGTTGTTTTTGTTTTTAGAAAGATACCATTTATTATTTTTAGAGTTGCCATAAACACCCGGTACAATCTACCAAATAGAGCGACATTGAAATATTACGTTAATTTATTGAGTGACAGACAGATCCAAGACGTAACAATTAACTTTAATTGTTTTGCATCCTTATTGTAAACTCGATAAAACTTCTCACCGTATTTAAATGTTTGTTTTTATTATTCCTTGAAGGTTTCAAACAAAGTTCGGGAAATAAGCAAATTCATTTCGTTTATTGAAACGGCAATTGGCTGCAAAGGTAAATAGGCAAGTTGTATTAAACATCAATTAATTTCAAGAGTTCCTCTTGAAAATGTCTTTGCTGGATCAAATATTCTTCTTAACTTAACTAAAAACAGCGATGGCCGATCGGTTATAATAGTCACTGGCAACGAAAAAATTGCTAAGCAGTTTCCATCGCCGTTCCATTTCCATGGACTATTACAACCAAGTGTTCTTCAGTGGAGACCTCGACTAGGCAAACGTAGTGTAGGACGCCCTCTGACCAGGTTGGATGATGATTTGCGAAGGACTGCTGGCAGATGTCAGTGTGTCCTGTGTGCAGCAGTCCTTCGCAGCTGAAGACAGGGCGCCATGGCGCTCATTAGGGGAGGCCTATGTCCAGCAGTAAACTAGAATGGGCTGATGATGATGATGATGATGATGATTACAACCAAGGCTGACGCTCGCCGGCTGCCACACTGCACTTTCTTCGAGAACTCCTTCATGCTTACTGGATGCCAGCTTAGCATAATCCTCCAAATAACCATGGAAATGAACGTCACCAGGTGTGAACGCCAGAACGAAAAACAAAACGAAAAACAGAATGTTCAGGGGTATATTCTAGAATTGTTTAATTACAGCAAATAGTAATCTTAGCGGTGAACGTGCAATAACGGTATGGAATAATCTAGCACGTAGATAAAATGAGTTGAAAGCCACGCAAAGCCTTCCATTAACGAAGGAGATATAACAAAACTATGTGAGAGAAATACATGCAAGCGGATAAAACAGTTCCGAGTGAAACTGAAGTCGGCAAGCTAGAGGATTTTTTAAAGTAGGTAGGTGGATTCTATGTGCTTTTTATTTCAGTAGAATTATAATGGATTTCAAAACAGGGCGGGTAACGTAAGAATTATAATATTATAAACGTATTTAAATAGCATTCAATACCGACTTATACCGAAACGTCGTCGAAGGCATTTCCTAAATTTACATATATTATCATATCGCGCCAAGTCACTCACGGTAATATAGCGCCAGTTCTCTCTCTATCGCTAATCGATATTCATCACTTTCTCCATACATGTTTAAGCATATACCTAGCGTATCTTCCTTAACCTAACGTGTATTACGTCCTGACGTTTCTAGAGTTTCCGATCGATTTGCAGTCGGAGCGTGGTCTTCTCCTGTTTCATGTCAGAGGTTGGCATGTATTTGCATCTTTCTTCACTCCAACATTTTATTTACTTTGATAGGATTTTCATGTCAAGGCTCAAATGAGAAACTTTTATTACATACTTTTAATACTTTTAGTCGTAAACTAATTATGTACTAAACTTTCTCTTAATATTAAAGAGAAAATAGTGTTTCAGATATAAAACATTATGGAAGCACAATTACGTAACTAACGTTAGAACAATAGTACTTTAGATTTACGATAAACTGCTGTAGTTTATACAGACTGATTCGATCTCACCACATTGATTAGTGGAACGTTTGCAGGTATATCTTATGAAGCTTATGAAAACAGCCGTGGTGGCTGAGTGGTTCGAACAGTTGCCTGAGACGCAAAGGTCGCAAGTTCGAATCCCGACTGTACCAATGAGTTTTTCTGAACTTAAGTACAGTGATTAGTCACACCGCGGTGAAGGAAAACATCGAGAGGAAAACTGCATACGTCTGAGAAGAAATTCAAAGGCGTATGTATAGTCGTGTTGGAGTAACGGCGACGGACTCGCCATCTGTCACGTTGGCACCTAATATACCTCTGGCGGAAAGTAGGTGTGTGGGTATTACCTATACACCTCTGCCTACCCCTTCGGGGATCCTTGTGGGAAGGCGTGCAGCATAGGCTATGAGCTCTTTTATCTGATCTTATTGATCTGTTTGCGACATAAATATTTTTTATTTGTTCAAACAACGGTTCCGGAATGAGTGGATAGGGTGTTATAAGTAGCGATGTTCAAAGTAAAAATTGTAAGTGCCAACGGGTTGGAAAGTTTTATGGAGGTTCTATGTTGAACACATTACAAAGTGAATTTAATTTAATAGTTTCACATAAAAAACTACACGCCAAAATAGGTTCTCTTGAAAAGCCTGAGTGGGTCATACCCATGATAGTAATATTTCAACAATATGTTTTTCAATTTATCATAACCCTTCATCCTGACCATAGTTGGGGACGTTACGACAAGTCGACACTTTAGGAAATATGGGCTGGGTTAATTCAGTTGTCAGACTTTGTAACCCTTTTACACCTATAACGTTACCAAAAATTATTTACAGACACGGCCAGGTTTCATCGAATATAGGTACAGAGGGGAGGTGTAGTATGGTGGTCAGTCATTCGACCACTAACAATGCGCGTGTTTGACTTCGCAAGTTAGTCAATATGCCCAGTACTTATATTATGTTCAATAATTGATTAATCAAATCAGTCTATGTTAACACACTGTTGAGTATATAGGCCTGCACTCCAACATACCACGCTCACAAGTTCCTCATGCGCTGTACATTTTCTCAATGGTGCTTTTAAATTCTTCTTCTTCTTAAATTTAGGAGTATGACTCTTGTCTGATAAAGAGCCTCCTCCATTTCTTTTCGTCCAGAACCGTCTCCTTGATCTCTTTGTACGACCCGACAACTATTTTCTCTTTCACTTGTTTTTGTAACTTACTATCGCTCCGTCCTCTTGACTTTCCATGTTTCCCTTACAATACGATTACCCTTCGAGACTCTTGGGTAATTGTATCTCATCTTTGTTCAATTGTTTTTTATAAGGTTTTTGAATAATGTTATAATTGCGTAAGGTATCCAATGGGGTTAGGAAGAGGTGTTAAAATACCAATATGTCTTAAGATGACAGATGCTGAGACTGTCTTTGTTTCATGTTTCTTTACTCAATGTGATCTGATATGTCTCAAAAACAATCGAAACGCACATTATGGGCGAGGTCAATTCGAACACATCTTTCTAATCACCCTTGAATATATTCGTAAGTTCGGAAAAGCAACTTAGATTGCACGAGACTTGAATTTACAGTTACTACTTAAACAACTAGAGCATTCGTGTACTAAACATTATATTAAAAGATACCTCAGTACTGTTTTCCTATGTGAAGTTAAGACCAACTTTCGTATCAACATGCCTTTCTTAATTAAAACTTTCATCGTTAGATAGCGATCCTATTTACTAGGAATGATAGGTGAATGTATTTAGCAATGATGTTTATTTGTCTTACTGTTCACCTAACTTATTATTCGGTCTGATTTAGTAATCCTACCGTGATTATATAGTGTCGTTGAGAGGCTGCGTTCATATTTCTTTGTTAAAAGAAGATATTGAGTGATGAACTATGTGCGCTGTTTTAAAAAGGTTTCTTCCACGAACAGTCACGCTAAGGAATAAGGTTCTCCCTAGAGAGTATTTCAAGAAGATGTGAAAAGATTCCTTCATAGATTGATACAGGTGTTGCACACGTCTGTAGGTCATCGCGGCTTACCATCAGGCGACGGAGACTGTATCTCAAAATATGGTATGTTAGTTTCCACCTTAGTGGGATAAACTAAAATCCTGTGCGACAAGTCTATGGCTCTTATTATATTCGGATAAATTTATCAAGGGAAAGAAATTCAAAGTATAGTCGTGCTTGAGTAATGGTGATGGACTCACCATCTGTTGCGTTGGCACCTAAATATATATATCTGTTGGAAAGTGGGTGTGTGAAAAGACCTACACACAATTACCCACCCCTTCGAAGAACCTTGTGGAATGCATGAGGTTACGAAAGTACAAAATTAAAAATGTTTTCTTAAAAATTGTCACCCTGCAAAAGTAACTGCGAAAGTACGTGATTTTAATATTTAACACTCAATACTCAGGCAGGAGGATGGTTCTCAGTGAAAATAACGAAGCTCTAATTAAAACTTGAGCGGTGACGCGAAATTTAATAACTGAAACCCCTGGCCGCCCAGAGGTGGTAGAACATAAGTTTTTGTTCGGGAAAACTACTCAGGCTTACATAAACTAAACAAAACTGTGTGTAATATTAATTAGACTCAGAATCTAGCTTTTGTTTTGTTTAAAGACATATTTATGGCTTCCCAAAAGGATTGGCGGAAGTCTAGACATTGATTATTTAGCACCCTATTTTTGATGGATATATTTAGGTGCCAACATGACAGATGGCGAGTCCATATTCATTTCTCAGGCACGACTTCACATGCCCTTTGTCTGATTTACAAATTATCGAGGATATAATCGTACAAATATACCTCTGGCGGAAAGTAAGTGTGTGGGTATTACCTATACACCTCTGCCTACCTTGTGGGGACCCTTGTGGGAAGGCGTGAGGGTATTTATTTATTTTATTTTTAATCGTACAAGGTAGGAAGATATTTACTAGAAAAAAAAACATTGTTTTTTTTAATTAACTCGCACTAAAACCATGTACACAATTCATTCGGAAGTTTACGTTGCTCTAGTACAATTACAAGTGCCATCATATATTTACGCCCGACGGGGCCATTATGGTCCGACGCAGCGAAGGGTTTGATATATGACGTCATTCGGGACATACTTTATTCCGGTACGATGGATGTATTACTCAGGGTAACACTGTCCTGAATTTATAATAGTCGTTATGTTGGTACTAAACTATTCATTGTATAAAACATGTGCTTCTGAAACTTGTCCTTTGGGTGATGATACTCCTGTTTATATCCAATAAATTCGATTATATAAACAAATATATTAAAGTTTTAATACGATCGATCGAAGTTCGATGATATTATGGCAAAGATAAACATACTTGTATGCTTATCGTTGAAAAGAGGCTTGGTACCATGGCTTGGTAATATAGAAAGGATTGACGAAACAGATTCACAATACGAAAGGATGTGGAAGAAGGGGCATAGGAAGACCACGCGCCAACTCGCTCGGACACTCAAGAATAGGAACGTCAAAAGTACTCGAAACTGGCGAGCACGTATGAAGAGACTGATGAATGTGGACAAAGCGTAAAAGGACATACCTTTTACGCTTTTTCTAGAGAGACCTGGTGCTGGAACTCTCTGCACCCACCCCGTAAGGGACTCAGCGTCATACTTAACTGTATATGTGATCTTTATCAGTCAAAGTCGTGACCTCAAGCCATGTGCGCTGACCACAAAACGAGACGGTCATCTGAACAATAAATAATTATCAGTGTTTCTATGCTGAAGTTTAAACATTGAATTACGTTTAAAACTGAAACACAAAATATAACAGGTACTGTTGGAACAAAATAATGTACTTTGCCAAGTTCCAAGGAGCTTGGAGCGTTTTATGAAAGGGTTTTTCACTCTCAACAATTTTTATTTGGCACCGCATTTTTTGAGATTAAAAGCAGGATCTCTAAATTAATTCCTTCGTCGGTTTTAGCTATAATCAGGGTCTCAGGTTGTAGACATTTACGTCCAGTTAGCATACCAGGAAGCAGTTGTTTAAAAATATTTGTTTCAAGCTTGGAAAAAAGTTATGGCATCATTCCATACTAGAGCAAGGTACTGACCGTATTAAGTTCCTAATAGTCATTTCTATCGGAAATTACTATAAAGCACATGTCAATCACCTCATCGTGTGAAATGACAGCATAGAGCTATGTAAATCCGATGCACAGCTGTGAGCGCTCAGAACAATAACTGCTTTAGTTATTGTTCTGAGTGTGAGCGGCTATGCTATCACTCGCACACCATGTTGGGTGCCAAATGAAGTTAGTTGGTCAACTTATTGATTGATTGTTTCATAAAACCACTAACATAGTAAACGCTAAAACAAGTAAGGTACAAGCATGTTTGACACAAAGAGATGCATATAACTACACTAAGTTATTATAAGTGGCGACAGCATGAACAATAATTTTCGCAATGGCATTGTGAACAATTATTTTCGCAATGGGGAAATAGGTAGTTTAAAGTACATTTACTTGAGTAATAGCAATGAGAAACAAGAAAAAAAGCACACATACGGAATCTCTTACGGGGTAGGCAGAAAAAAAAGAGCGACAGTCTTCTCTAGATTTACTGACTCTTATTGCTTCATCCACAGTCATCAGTCTTCATACATGCTCTTTATGCTTACCTATACTTTAACTATATGCTAGATGAACATGTCGTTCACACGTGTTGTTACTACATAAAAATACCACTTTATAAAAAAAATGGACGAAAACTTTTCGTAGAGTAGTCGTCTGTGTTTTTAAATGTAGCAAGCTGTATCTATGCGACCGGGAACGCGGCTACGAAGCAGAAACAAAAGTGGTGTTTTGTTCGATGTTTTATTCATTGCTGGGTTTACGACACGGCCGCTTCGGTCGATGATGGCTGACACAACAAAAACGTCGTTCGACTCAACTACGTGGCTTTGTGCTCCTATCTTGCCATTAGGCATGTTACTATGTTATGGAATATGAGGCAGACGTAAATCCTTCAATGTTGAGACTTTAATGTAAAAAGTTATGATGTTTTAGTGAGGTGGTAAAATTTACGATGTAATTTTTATAGAATAAGCCAAGCTTTGTTTATTATAAGTAAATATTGTTGTTGTAAAAAGTGCGTTCTTAATGATGTATTTTGCCTGTATATAATGTAATTAAATTGTTTAATACACCGTGGAAGTACTTCAAACTCTCCTGAGTTAATTAGCTAAGATTTTCATTAAAGTTCAAAAGAGGAAATTAATACATTTTCTGCAGAGAAATGAGCTTATATCGATTTCCTATCAGTAACGAATAATGGAATTTATCTTTACTCAACATAATGTAGGAATGAGAATAAATGTAATTTACTCGTGACAGCGTGGAGCGACATGTGAGCAATATTGACAAATTTAATCAGAATCGGATTTCGAATATTGCATTTATGTTATACTAAATAAGTTTTTCAAAGAAAATACAGCAATATTGTTCTTGTTCATTACCAAAGTTACGTAAATTAACTTCATTCTCTGTGTATTTATTTATTGTAAAATCGTGCGAAGTATGGAAGTAACGATCTTAGATCGAAGATGAATGAACACGTTCCAACTACCTGGATCAAATCGATCGAACAATTCAAGGACGGGAACGTCAAGAGTACTCGAAACCGACGAGCACGTATGAAGAGACTGATAAATGTTGACGAAGCAAAAGAGATATGTAAGTCTAGAGAGAACTAGCGCTTTATAGTCTGCCTACCCCGTTAGGGACTCGGCGTGATGATATGATGATGATGATGATGATTTATTGTATCAGAGCATAATTTACTGAAGTGTAACTGGTTAAATCCAGTTCACATTTAGGTAATGATCCATCTAATGTCAGGTATAACTCAGAAATAAAGGTGGTAGTTCTTCTATTATTTATATAACGAGGTTAGAGGCGGCGCCTTGCTATCAGAGTGGTCACTCATCTTGCTGGATCCGAAATAATAGAACTGTTTTGCATTCCAACAAAACAGATATTATGTGTGCGAAGAAACACACAGCGTTGGTTGAAGAAGCTGTCTCTAGATTTCGCCATTTTGCCAAATTAAATGGAATAACTCACCAAGTTTTCATGTTTTTATACTTCTCTCTCTTTCACTCGCAGTAGCGCGCGCCAAATTTGTCGTGTCCTGGAGCGCGGTGTCAACTGTCACTCATAGAAGTCTTCAATATCCACCAGCAAGCCCTTGCTGCAACGCTGTGTGTTTCTTCGCACACATAATATCTGTTTTGTTGGAATGCAAAACAGTTCTATTATGTGTTCTCCAAAACACACAGCGTTGGTTGAAGACCTGTTTGTTATCTGCTGGTGAAAGAGAATCAGTATCTGATTGTAGACGCTATGTGATAAATTAATAAATTGAGATAAACTCAAATCCTCTGTTAAACAGAAAAACAACCAAGAGAGGATCTCTTGAAGTAATTATGCTATTTGCAAAACTTCTTACTTATTTTATGGAATAATGCTATGATGAAATTAATATCTTTTCAACACAAGATAAGGTAATCTGAGCCAAACTGCTCCTGTTGAGAGAGAAGTAAAATTAATAATACTAGGATATCATTAAAATCTTAAATGAAATCAATATTGTAAAAATAACAAGTACTTAGCAGTGAAGTAACAGTAACAATATCATAATTAGAAAACATAAAAGTATGTGAGATAAATATTCACATCTTAAATCCTCTTGAGAGATCTACCTGGGGACAGTATAAAAGCTTCATTGCTTTGTAAATGTTTTTTTTTTTTTTTTTTTTATTTAGCCAGGCTGCCTTCTATGCAGTTTCTAGAAGTGACTGCAGCCCTGATACTTCTCGAGGGAGCATCAATATTAAGCTCCTTGAATATCATCTTTGATTACAGCTCATCTTAATACAGCCAGCTATTGTAGTCCTTGTAGCGGTTGCTTTACCCACACTTGTTAAAGAGATTATCCAACTAGTCAGCAGCCTGACTGGACCTAGTCTTTCTTGTGTGGCATGTCTAAAACACCTGATATGCTTTACAGGACATACATTGTGGTCAGGGTAAATCAGTTCCCTCCAGTCTTTAATGTGGGGTATACATTATCCCTCCATTTCCTTTAATCATATTATTATATTCTAAATTATGTTAACGACTAAGAATGTGCTTTCCAAATCCTTACTATCTAGAATAGAAACCTACTAAGTGAAGCATGCACTACATCTTTTATAAAGAAAATATTTTGTATCCTATACAGGAGTATTACTTGTTGTACTCTAACACAAGAAATTGGTGTTATACCAGTAACAATTATATGCTCTTAATATTTGCATAATGAAAATAATACATTAAATATGTATCTGATATATTATCTTCTCTTAAAATGGCACAGTAAATCAAATTACTGATCTATGTAGAATTATCATATTGTAGGCAAAGTTATTCTTAAGATATCTTCAATAAATTTAGTTACCTAGATAGTGTTAGGGCTCTATGATTTATCCTTTGTTACTGACACCTTGACACCTATTTTCTTCATTGGAGAAATTACTATTTAGTATCTCAATAGTCCCTTGGGTAATTGTTACTAGCCCTGGGATACATTCTGGTTGGTATAGACCTAACTATATACATATATAGCTTCCTGCATAGGTCCGTTTTTGATAACGATTCCTCGTAAGCTCTTGCTTTCATCGGGCAGTGTACACCGAATCCAATGAGGAGCAATCGATATTCTATCTGCCGTAATGAGACGGCATGGAATAAAGTTCGGCGGAGGAAAATAATTAGCCCAATTGAAACTGTCGCCTTGGACGGTACGCATCGCAAAAGCATGCCAAACCATCCGAGTCTCAATGACGTTACGTCGCACAACGGCCGACTACGTCCGGGACGCCCCACTTTCGAAATTTGGCCTCCGAGGCCTGGGGCAACAGGTGTCGTTCCGACACAGGTGTGTTCTGGTCAGAGGCGATAGGTTGGGAAAGCTCTTAAGTCCGTCTGGGACCCCCCTTGCTTAGAAGTATGGCCTTCGAGGCCTAGTAACCTAGGTGCCATTCCAACACGGCTTGATTTTGAGACTCCTTCATCTTTTTAACATGGCCCCCGAGACCAGGTAAAACAGATGTCATTTAAGGGCGGATCCGTTTCTTGAGAGGCGGTTTGCCTCTGTCACTTAATCTCATCAGTGAGATAGTCAGAGAGTGATGCCTAAGTGATCTGTTAACTCCAATAGTCTGGTAGTTAGGTCTAGGAGGACACTAGATTGAGTCCCGCATTAACCCTACAACACTCTAATAACATTTTGTTGTCCTCAAGGATCTGAGCATTCAAGAGAAGGCTCTGTATGCTTTGCTTGTCTTATTGCTCCAGACATAGCCAACTTCTCCCACCAGCTTAAATGCCAATAAACCTGATATAGCCAGGCTAATGAAAGCTAATGTTCATTCAGCTGAGCACTCCAGCCCATATCTGCTGTATATGTGGTATGAAAGTAAGTTATTGGTGACTTGTGTAGTGCAATAGCATTGTGATCTATGGCATCTTGCCAGCATCTCATCTTCTAGTATACAGGATAGGGTAATAATAGTATTTGTCTAGGTTTACCTTTGGTGACCAAGTACTCACCCTACTTCATTTGTAGTAATCAGATTGGTAAAGTCCGGCTTTATAAATTCTGCAACTGAGTTACTTAGGGACTTTCTCGAGATTTATGTGCCAGCTACGGGCTGCCAAAGGCTACAGTTTCTGAAAACTGGGAAACTAAATTGACTTGCTCTAGCGGCCAAGTAAAACATTATCTAAGTAAACATGTACCCGGCTACCTTAACAGTATAATTCTGTTGCCAGGTAGTTCTTTTCTACTGCTATGAAGTCAGCAGCCTGACTGTCTGCTTGACTGTCTGCTGCTGTCCCACTGATATACTTCCCTTGGGTTGAATATGGACCCTTAATGCTATCTGCTTTCTTAAGTAAGAATAACTTAAATTTAGACAGGTATCATGTCTCTGTAAGATCTTTGCATTTTTAATAATGTTTTTGTCATTTCAGACTACAGCTCTATTTAAAAACAAACTTGTCTCCCTACTCTATATCTTTACATATATATATGTTTCTCTACTTTATATCTTTCCAAACAAACTTTGTTACAATATTGTATAAGAGTCTTGGTAAAGGGTATAAGACTTGCCATTATGACCTTCAGAATGAATTCATACTGAAACTCTTTGGTTGGCTTAAGAAGTGCAACCTTCCTGAAGTTCTAATTCAAAGTCAAAATTTAATCCCTTATGATCTGGACTAGAGTCAGCCTAGTCAGCATGTAAGCTCTATTGGGAAATGTTCCCCTTGACTTACAACTTCTAAATCCATTTAAATAGTATAGTGGAAAGTCATATCATTACTCTGTTCAAATCTCAGTTCTGATCTCTGGAATTCCTTCTGGATCTTAGGTATTCCGGTACATTTATGCATGTACATGTGTATACAATGATTGGATAAGGATCTTATCCACCTCTGTCTATCTCTCTTTGGTTAACAGATATAATGAGCTTCTTACTGTTTCAAACATAAATATCATTACAGAAAATTCTCTTACTGGATAGGTAGAGAGAGTAGAGGGCCAGTTCTATTTTAAACTTCTTTTTTATCTTCACTAATTTCCACAAGGGTCTCAAAGGGGTAGGCAGAAGTGTGTAGCAAGAACCTGCTCACCCTCTTTCCTACAGATATGTATTTTATACCAATACCAATACCAATGTGACAGATGGCAAGTACATTGCCATTACTTAAACCACAACTATACATACACCTTTGAATTTCTTCTCAAACATATGAAGGTTCCTCTCAATATTACCCTTCAACATAAATTGACTGATTGACGAATCACTGTACTTAAGCATGGACAAGCAAATTGGGACAGCTAGGATTCAAAATTGCAATCATTGTTGCAGGCAACTACTTGAACCATTCTGCCGACACAACTCTTTTATTTTTAATATACACTTTCCCTTAATCTTGTACCACATATTACCTCCATGTTATTATCATAATACAGTAAGAACACCTGTACAAAAGAATGTGGCAGCTTTCTCACAAATATTTACTAAGGGATAATTCTTGTAGATTTGCTGCTGCTCTACTTATACTTATAAATCTTACAAGCCCTGCTATACTAAATCCTTTGCTCTAGTAGTATGTAGACCTTCTTGGTCGGAGTTAACACTGCTTCTGCAGATGCTAACTAATCCAAAGTATCTTGAATTAACATGAATCCTAATCTATTTTAAAATTGATTCATCTTAATAAGCCAGATTAAGATAGCAATCTTATTTGTCATAACATATCCAATTTTTGCATGCCGGAATGAGTAGTGTTAAAATGCTGCTAAGGTTGCTGTAGTAGTTACCAGCACTGGCAGTCAGAGAACTCAGACTTTTATTGTAGCCTATGATGAAGTTGACAATACTGTGGCAACTGTAATATATATCATGATATAAAGTTTACCTGGTACCATCAGTTTTCACTGCAATAATCGGAATCAGAATTTCTATGCGTAGATCGCTTTCTTTTCTTGGCTGTTGAAGCCGTTACCTCATCCTCCGAGGAAGAAAAACTCTTCTTATCCTCTTCACTCAGACTGAGAGAGGGGTCACCACGGTCAGAGACTATCCCGGAATACCGCTGGTCGATCATTTACCTGAGCACTGCAACGGCAGTAAGCTCGGTTTCGGTATTTATACAAACATTATTACCGAACTAACAATTACGCGCACACATAATAAAAAACTTTCAATCGAACTTCCACGACTATTATTTAAACATTTCCTGTAGTTTTAAGTGTATAACACTTATAATAACATAAATTTAGCTTACAAAACAAGATTTTGCATCCATTGGCGGCAAAATTTAAAGACGCTATGAGTGACAGTTGACACCGCGCTCCAGGATACGACAAATTTGGCGCGCGCTACTGCGAGTGAAAGAGAGAGAAGTATAAAAACATGAAAACTTGGTGAGTTATTCCATTTAATTTGGCAAAATGGCGAAATCTAGAGACAGCTTCTTCAACCAACGCTGTGTGTTTTGGAGAACACATAATAGCGCACGACTATCAACATTGTGTCCACATGGTTGCAAATTCAGTTTCACATCGCGTCCGCAATAAACAATCCCCACATAACACGAGATACACAACAAAATTGTTGCACGAATCGCTATAAGTGGTCTGGTCCACAGAAATCTCTTCAATCGACACTCTCTAACCAGTAGTGAATTCCACTTTGCAGTGACCGGACGAAGGTGGCCAAATTCGAAATATAAATAAAAATATTCTAAATTACACTAGTGACGTTCGATATTTGAATTCGCCAAAGTGACGCGCGTGTGCCAGTGTTGTATCGTATAATATTATTTAGTGTTATTTTCTTTTTTGTAGGAAAATGCTGGAAATTAATAATATAAGTGGTGTACTATCCTCGTCGATGAAGTTATTTTGCGAATGATACTTTATTTTACAAGTGCCGTGTATTGTGTGGACGCATGCTGTGCGATGCTGTGTGTTGCGAACTTCCACGGACGATATTATTGTGGCCTCATTGGATATGTTGGTAAGTTACATACGCTTAATAGATACGATTTGTCACAAGTCAATAAGCAGATTTGAAATTGGAACGAATTCTTTTCTGCTGACAGTAATATTTCGAATTCATTTATCGTAGGAAATTTTTATATTTGGAACTTCTCTCTGATTAATGACAATACAAGTTTATTAGCTTGTGGCAATGTTTTTCAGGGCATACTTTTTTAAGAAGAGATTCAGGTAACAAGGTTTATAAACTATATATTTGTTTTTTGTTTTCTGTACGTATGCAAATAGCGAATGTACTGAATATCATCATCAGGTGACAGGACATGGCAGCAAAATGCAGATGTTATACCAATTTGAGGCATTATTTAAAAACCTGACTTGATCAATTATTAGAATATATAATGTCTTTTTACAAAACACACCCGTAATGACGACTTTTGAAAAAAAAACACGTAATTAAAACTTAAGTCTAAGTTTCAATTGTCACTTGGCCAAATAATATTGTGATAGTAAAATGGACGGAACACAGTGTTTCTTTTTATATTTTACGTAGCGTGCATATTATGTACAAATTTCATATAGATTGTAAGAATTCTTTGCCTATCTTTTGATCTTAATACATTGAAAGGATGCACTCTGTTAGCGTCTTAATTTGCTTAAGTTCAAATAACAAATCATCGAGAGGGACTAATTTTCCGATGTCCGAAAACATGTCTTTTTAATTTCCATAGGAACACCCTATATCACGTCAATTGGTGTGCGAGAATGGCATAAAGATGTCTATCTTTCAAAATTTACACATAGTACTTATGTGTAATAGTAGATGTATTTTTAATCTATTCGAGACTGGCGATCCGCCTGACTTCGCCCGGGTACATACATTATTTTATTATATATTTAGAGGAATTAGGCAGCATTTTTCTCAGACTACTTGACTTAAACCAATGAACACAAAACCTTAACAAGATAACACATTGACATCCGCCTGGTTCTTGACTTAACTTGAAATCGAGGGTTCGTTTGCGCTAAGGGTAGATAAATGAACACGAGTATTTATTTGTACCTTAGTCTTGGATGTCCTGTCCATCTATCTACATATATAAGTAAATATACTGTTGTCTACCTATCCCTTCGGGGACCCTTGTGGGAAGGCGTGAGGATATGTATATATATATACTGTTGTCTAGTTACCCTATCACAAGCTCTGTTTAATTTGGGACTAGGTATTTATTTATTTATTATTTACTTTTTTTATAGCGTAGCGTGAGTTCCGGGAACTTTTGCTACTTAACCGGTCAATGGCGAGACCTAGGCCTCCAGCCAGGCACTTTATTTCTAAGCAACACAGCTAAGGGCACCCCCTGTGGGGTACGAACCTCGGCTTAGGGCGTTGCTGGATCGCGAGCAAGGGAGCTGGGCTGGACTGGTAATTTTATTTAAATATTATTTGGGGGCGGGATTTGCGCGTCTGGCTCGGCGCGGGCCGGCGTTTGCGGCGGGGGTCGGGGGGGAACATTACGGCTTATTCGCGTCGAGCCTCGCCGGCGAGGACGGAACAGTGGTCGGTTTTGTGTAGTGTTGGTATGTTTTTGTCGGGCGTCCTGGAGGACCGTTATGTCGTCATCCGGTTCGATGACGGCATGTTTTGGACGCCTTATCTTCGAGATAAGGGAAGGAGTGTATCGGGCGGCCGATACGACGAGGGGGTTGGGGTGGTTTACAGCAGAATCGAAATGACGTTTGGACAGTTTTTTCAAAAACTGTTTTATAGTTGGGACTTTGAGGTCAACGTGGAGTTGACTATTACGCATGTACCACGGGGCACCTGTGGCTCTCCGGAGAAACCGGCTTTGGAGCACTTGCAGGGGGTTGAGTGTTGACTTGCTAGTGTGTGCGAACACTACACCCGCATATGTCATGATTGGTCGAATGCACGTCGTGTAAATCCTCACCTTGGATTTCAATGAGAGTTTACTTCGTGCATTCAACATGCTGTGAAGTCTACCGAGCGCGAAGGCGGCTCGCGCGCGTACCGCCTTTACGTGGTGACGGAAAGAAAGGCGTTGATCGAGGATCACACCCAGGTATTTGGCTTTTTCTTACCATGGAATGGGTTTGCCGAAGAGGGTGATGGGGGCTACCCGTGGGCGTTCGAGGCCTTTCCAGAATAGAATGGCTGCGCTTTTGGTGGGGTTCACTTCAATTCTCCATTTCCGGAACCACCGCCCCAGGGCTGTGACCGCGGATTGGAGGTTGTCGTGAATTCCCTCGGGAGTTCTACCTTTGTAGTAGATAGCCGTATCATCGGCGAATAGAGCGCTTTTAACTCGTCTATGGAGGGGAATGTCGCTGGTATAAAGCGTGAATAGGAGTGGCGAGAGCACAGAGCCTTGCGGGACTCCTGCTCGTATGGGATGGGGGGAAGAGAGTGTGCCCTCGACTCTGTAGCGGAAGGAGCGGTTCGACAAAAAGTCCCGTACTATGCGTACTAGACGGTCCGGCACGCCCAACTGGTACAGCTTGTATATTAAGCCGTTGTGCCAGACCTTGTCGAATGCCTTCGCCACGTCGAAGAGGAGCATACCCGTGGTAAAACCGAATTGGAAGCCGCTGCTGACGTCTTCCACAATACGGTGGACTTGTTGGACACAGGAGTGTTTGGTTCGAAAACCGAACTGTTGGTCAGGTATGACTTTCTTAGAGTCTGCAAAACTCTTTAATCTATTGTAAATAAGTCTCTCGTAAATCTTGCCAAGGACGTTGAGGAGACTGATGGGGCGATAACTGGAGGCTTCGGTCTTGGGTTTCCCTGGCTTGGGAATACCTATAACCGTTGCACTTTTCCAGGATTGGGGGAAAAAGTTGTTGCTCAGTGCTGCATTGAAGATGGCAGTGAGCAAAACTATGAGATAAGGGGAGAAGAGGTTGATAACTCTGTTAGCGATCCCGTCGGGACCTGGGGCTTTCCTGGGGTGAAGATCCTTGATCACTTTCCGGACTTCGTCCACCGTGATTGGGGCGATAGGGTGGTCTGGGTGTTCGGAGGGTGGGGGGGATAGTTTGCTTTCGACCTCGGCGTCCACCTTCTTGAGGTGGCGCTGATCTACTGGCAAGGTGCTGGGCGTACATTGAGCCTCGAGACTGTCGGCCAGGCACTCGGACTTCTCGTCGTCGTCAAAGGCGGGCCCTTGATTTGGACGAGTGAGTGGAGGCATGGACGAGATTTTGTCTGATTTCAGTTTCCGTTGGAGATGCCAAAAGGCCAGGTGACTCGGTTCAAGTTCCCCTAGGAACTTGTTCCAGCGAGCGTCTCGCAGGTCTTTCATGCGGTATCTCAGCTTGCGCTGGAGTGACCTCAGAAAGGTGCGGTTCGCTTCAGTCGGGTGAGCTCTATGCGCTCGGAGGGCGGCGTTCTTTGCCGTCACCAGTTCACGCACGTCATCGGGAAGTTTCCAGCGATGGTCTTCCATCACCGGAACTTGTCGTGAACAGGAGTCCACGGCTGACTGTACATGAGCTGTGAGGGAATCGACCGCCTTTTGAGTGTCGGCTGCCGACTCTATGAGGGGCGGGATACTATCTAAGTGAACAGATGAAGAGGACTTGAGGAGTTCCTCCAGTTTTCTCCAGTCTGTTATCTTTTTCTGAGGCGAGGGCTGACCTGGGTCCGGGGGGCCTAATCGGGGGGAGAGCGCTAAGGTCACAGGTCGGTGGTCGGAATCTAATTCGTCGTGCGACCTCAACGAGTGCAAACGAAGGTTTACATTCTTGAGGATCGCAATGTCTAGTACGTCCGGTCGGTGGCTGATATTCTCGGGGTAGTGGGTGGGGTGCATAGGCGCAATGACGTCGAATTGGAGGAGCCCGCTGAGGTCCTCCAACTGGCGTCCTCTGTTATTTCGTGAGTGGCTATTCCAAGCATCGCTCTTGGCATTCAGGTCACCCGCGATAATAACCGAGCTACTAAGGTTGATGAGGGCTTTGATATCCGCTTTGATATCGGCCGTCGAGTTAACTGGGGAACAGTACGCAGAGACTATCGTGATCGGTTGATGGCCGGTCATTCCTAATCGACAGATTGAGGTCTCAATGTGGGAGAGGGTTGGCGGTTGGATCGGATACAGTGCAGGGACCTCTTGTAATAGATCAAAGTACCACCGAGGGCGGATCGAGATCTATCATTGCGAACTACGCAGTAGTTTGCAATTCTAGGGTCTCGGTGTGATGGTTCCAAGAAGGTTTCCTGCACTAAGAAAACGTCGATATTGTTGTCGCGGAGGAACGCGGCGATCTCTTCCTTTTGGCTGTGAATGCCGTTGGCATTAAAGTAGCCAATTGAAAGTGATCGGGGTTTGATTCTGCTGCTTACGTTTGAGTCCATTATTGGTTGGACGAGAAGGTAGCCAGGGACTCTGATACATCGGCGTAGTCGCCGAGCACCTTGAGGAGGGCCAGAGGGTCCTTCCGGACGGCCCTGAGGCTTCGTGCCATCTCGTTAACCCGTGAGAGGTTGACGGTGGAGAAAAGATCCGCCAGGAATGCCATGTTGGCGGAGGTTTCAGAGGGGGAGGAAGTGGGCTGGACCGCCTGGGGTCTACGAGGGGGATAAGCAGCCTGGGGCTGGGGCTGTTGAGGTTTGGCGGTGGTGAGCGACTGCAGAGGTGTAATCTGCGGGCTCGGGGCCGCTGAGGGGACCGGGGGGGACGCTTGTGGGAGGGGTGGAAAGTCCCTTGGAGGGAGGGCCCTCCACGGGGAAGGTCGAGGTGGGGCGGGTTGCGCGGGGGGGGCGTTACGCCATTCGCGGGCCGCCGCCCTCTTGACCACGACCGGTCTGGGCTTGGGGGCTTTGGGACAGCCCCTGTAATTGGCCGGGTGGCCTTCCTGGCGGCAAAGCACGCAACTAGGGGGCGAGTCGGCGAGTGTGCGGTCCTTAGGGCGCGAGCAGTCGCTCGTCCCATGATCACCCAGGCACTTGACGCACCTGGGTTTCGCGTTGCAGTTACGCGAAGCGTGCCCGTATAGTTGGCAGTTGTGACACTGCCCTATAGGGCCGCCCTTGTGGGGAGTTTCAACCCTTATGCCAGACAGGTGGCATAGGGTTTTAATCTTAAAGACGGCTTTGCCGTCGGGGGAGTTCTCGCAGATGGCGAGAACCATGTTAAATGCCTCTCCGGCATTTTGTCGGTGCATGCGGTGCACCTCCTTCACCGCGACATTCTGAGCCTTCAGATCATCTTTGATCGACTCGGTATCGATTTCGCGTGGGACGCCGCGGATGACGACCCGGAGTAAACGGTCCTCCGGCAGGTCATAAGTGTGGTATTCCACACCTCTGGCCTGCAGGAGCTTGGTGAAGGCTCTGAATTCGGTCGAATTCGGGAGGTGCACCTTAATGCCTTCGGCTGTGGCCGTAGCACGAGTGAAGTTGATTTTGTTGGTTTTGCACCAACCGGAGATTTCCGTCCACTTGGACTTAGTGTGGACGAATACGGGGGGCACGAGCGCTCCTTCGTCGAGGAGGGCCGCGTGGGTCGCGGGACGGGGGAGAGCCGGCTAGCCTGAGTGGCTTCGGCTTCCGGAGAGGCGATGGGACCGGGGGAATTATTATTTACTTAACCTACCTCACCTTAAATATCTCCGGCGGAAAGTGGGTGTGTGGGTACTACCTATACACCTCTGCCTACCCCTTCGGGGATCCTTATGGGAAGGCGTGATATATATACCTACCCTACGAACGACTCTGTCTATTGATGAAAACAGTATAAAAAAATGTTTAGTATTGTTGAGTTTATCGCAAACGAACAGACAGGCAGACATAGGGACTTTTTTCTTTAATACGTAGTGATTATCTCCAGAGTGTTGTTATCTGGAGATCTGGCTCGTAGACGGCAGGTTATATGCCGTTTTATAGGTTTCCCGTTTGCAATATTCTATTCGGTCCTGCCGCCATAAGCCTGAGTCGTTTACAGTTTTATAATCTGCAATTAGGGGCGGTAAAAATTTTACTGGAACCCTGCAATGGCTTGCGCTGTAAACTTTGTGAGCGGCAGTAATGGCGGAGTGCCTACACGCAAAATGGTATTGATGTTATTCTCAAAAGACTTATTCTATTACTACTATCAGTGCAATTTGTAAATAATTTAACTAAATGCTTTGAATATAATTAAATATATCTTCACACCTTCCTACAAGGGTCCACGAAGGGGTTCCCACACGTTCCTGTTCCATACTCCAAGTGAGTGAAGCGATTGCGAAATAAGAAGCGGGATAATAAAACGGTGGCTCATTTTCATTTACAGTTTACATCGTAAAATGTATCTGCCAACATTGCAGTAAATTAAAATTTTGCCTTTTTACAACCACAAAACAGATTACCCGTATCCCCTATGTGTTAGATGTGTACACTAGGCTTAAGTCGACACTTTGGCGTGTTTTATGGATATATGCTGCGGTAGGTCGCACGCGAATGGTAATGTGGTTATGGTGAGATACTGTATTGTTTAAACATCTTCATAGCTTACAACGTAGTGTGTACAAGCTTTTGAGCTACTGAGAATCGGCTTAGAGTGATAAATAGCCTTCCGAAGCGCTCAATAGGCGGCTCGTAGAGCTTTCAGGTAATTGTGAAGGCAGTATATTTTTAAACAAAAAGAAGCAGCGGTGGCCGAGTGATCCGAGCAGTTGCCTGCGACGCAAAGATCGCAAGTTCGTGTGCCAACTTGACAGCTGGCGAGTCCATCGCCGTTACTCAAGCACAACTATGCACACGCCTTTGAATTTCTCTTGATCTAACGTATGCAGGCTTCCTCTCGATGTTTACCTTCACAGTAAAGATCATGGTGAAACTAATCACTGTACTTAAGCTCAGAAAAACTCATTGTTACAGTCGGGATTGCTCTTTGTGTTGCAGGCATTTAATTACTCGAACCACTCGGCCACCACGTCTCTCGTAATATAATAATATCAATATAATTATAGCCGTGGTGGTCGAGTGGTTCGAGCAGTTGTCTGCGACGCAAAGGTCGCAAGTTCGAATCCCGACCGTACCAATGAGTTTTTCTAAACTTAAGTACAGTGATTAGTCACACCACGAGCTTTACGGTGAAGGAAAACATGTGAGGAAACCTGCATACGTCTGAGAAGAAATTCAAAAGGCGTATGTATAGTCGTTCTTGAGTAACGGCGATGGACTCGCCATCTGTCACGTTGGCACCTAATATACCTCTGGCGGAAAGTGGGTGTGTGGGTATTACCTATACACCTTTGCCTACCCCTTCGGGGACCCTTGTGGGAAGGCGTGAGGATATATTATTATTATATATATTATATTATATATATTATATTATATTATTATAATTTTCAATTCGTAATAACGTTTGGAATACGCAAAGAAACCTTATTCCTAAATGAACGTCGACATATCATTGTGATAACGTGATTTATAAATAGACGCTTACTCACATATCTTTTTCAAGGGTTTATTTTGTGTGCAAAGATCGCTTCCATAAGGAGAGCCAACACAGGCGTTGATGTGCTTAAGAGTCGTTTCTGGTTCCTAGATGTTATTTAAACGAATAATCAACGTCTGAATCTAGTACCTTTATCATTACAACGTATTGAAGAGGTATTAAGAGAGGTAGGGCATAACGGGTTTCCCGTTCGATTTGGAGCTGCCCGACTGGGGCAGGACCTCCACCTTATAGAAGTCCGTAGCCAAATAACACAATTTATTGTGTTGTGTTCCTACGTGGTGAATAAGGTTTCCAGTAATGAGCTCCTTGGGGAGGTGGGGGATTGTTACATTGTGTTGGAAGCAGAGGGATTAAACCTTATGCTACACACACTATAACTCTCCGAACACAGAGTGGTAACGCGCAAGTGATACTTCGATATCTTGACCGTAAATAGGCTACGGTAACCGTTTCCCATCAGGTGGGCTATATGCTTGTTTGCCACTATTGTAATATAAAAAAAAAAAAATCGTTGAGAGCGTGGGTGTGGAATCGAGTCGTTCACGTGTCATTAAAGCCTTAAAAATAAACCTATAAGAGTTGAATGAAATATATACGTTGTAAAAACCTTATATCCTCACGCCTTCCCACAAGGGTCCCGGAAGGGGTAGGCGAGAGGTGAATAGGTAAACCCTTACACCCACTTTCCGCCAGTAGGCCTCTAGCTAGGCATATTTAGGTGCTAAGCTATGGTGTGAGTAATAGTAGTTAGTTAATCAATGAACTCAAGTTTATAAAAAACGCATTGGTAAAGTCGCGATTCAAACATTAAATCTCTACGCTTGAACTCGAACCAATACCGGCTTTAAATAGCTTTTCTTTGGGATTTTCCTTCCGCGAACGCTCAGGCTGTGACATGAGCTCCCCGTTGAGGTTTTTTTTCCCTGGAGAGTACAGCATGGAGTTCTTCAAGAAGGGTGCGAAAAGATTCCTGCAGGGTCGGCAACGCGCGAGTGATACCCCTTGTGTTGTAAGCGTCCGTAGGCGGCGGTAACCGCTTACCATCAGGCGGACCGCATGCTTGTTTACCACACTAGTGGTATAAAAAAAAATTATTGTAAACGAATGTAGATACAGAACTCTATGTATATATTTAGCTTGCAAATGCATGATAGATAATGTACCTATTAGTTGCATTAATTGACCTTTCAACACGTGTGCATATTTCACTGCAACTTATCAGCACATATTAACTAGGGACTTGACCTGTGATAAGCGCTTACGTTTGATTATGCTCTGTATATATATACCTATATATTGTCATTATTATTTATAGTATGTAGCTTCTCAGTGTACAGATATCTTCTATGTTAGAAATCCCTACTTCCCTACTAATATTTTAAATGCGAAAGTAACTCTGTCTGTCTGTCTGTTACCTTTTCACGCCTAAACTACTGAACCGATTTAAATGAAATTTGGTACAGATATAGCCTAGAGCTTGAGGAAGGACATAGGCTACTTTCTAATGCGAAAAAGGGTTGTAAGGGGTTGAAAAAGTGGATTAAAGTTTGTATGTAAGTTTCGTCACTTTTGAAGCTAGAAGCTTGAAACTAATTTTTTAGGCTCTTGATTACATATAAATTAATATTACATTCAAAGTTTGTAAAAATCTTACCCTTAAGGGGGTAAAAAAATTCTGCTTCATATCACTTTTCCGCGCGGACGAAGTCGCGGGCACAGCTAGTATTTATATATTTATAGGACGTAAGTGCCTTGGTGGCCTAGTGTTTCGAGTAGTCGCCAGCAACGTAAAGACTGCGAGTTCGAATCCCGTCTGTAGTAATAAGTTTTGCTGATCTAATGAGTGATTAGATACCTGCATACGCTTGAGATGAAATTCAAAGATGTATGTATAATCTTGCTTTTAGAAGATGGTGGGATACACTATCTGTCACGTTGACACTTAAATATATAGCCAGTGCCATCCACGAAGACGCGCCCCATTGACCGGTTAAGTAGCAAAAGTTCCCGGAACTCACGCTACGAGAGACAATACAAAAAAAAAACCGCGCCCCAATATTCTTCCCTATAGTTTATAGTGTAAGTGTGCAACCATCCACTAATGTTTGAGTATTATCGGTCCTACATAGTGATTACCTATGAGTGCACACGCACACTACAACTAACTAATAGATTCGGATTAATAGACTCCCCGCATCCCGCGACCCCCTCGACTAGAAAATGATGGGGCGCGTCATCGTGGATGGTACTATCTGTATCTCCGGCGAAAAGAGTGTTTGATTACAATACATATAATTGATTACAATAATATCTTGTCGGTATGTTTGGAGTTCTGTGAGAAGACAGAATGAATGTGTTTACGAGTACCTATTAGTATAAGTGGCTTCTGGCCGTTCTAATATGGATATTAAATAAATAAATAAATAAATAAATAAATACACTTCTGCCTACGCCTTCGGAGAGCCTTCTGGGAAGGTGGTGGGGCAGAGAAGACCTGCCTACACACCCACTTTCCGCCGGCGATATATTTTAAGTGCCTACGAGCCGATGGCGAGTCCTTCGCCGTTACTCATCATCACGCCGAGTCCCTAACGGGGTAGGCAGAGAGTATAGAGCGCCAGTTCTCTCTTGACTTACATACCTCTTTCGCTTCGTCCACATTCATCAGTCTCTTCATACATACTCATCTTTACAAAAAGTCCAAAACAATTTCGCATTGAATTGAATCAAATCGTAAACCATAAATATTACAAATTTGTACATTTACTGTATTAGCGTTCCTTTAAATATGCTATTTGTATTAAAGTACGCGGCATTGGTATATCTTATTCCGGTATCGACATGAACTATTCACTTACAATGTTGCACGGCTACTCCCCTCTCACTCACCCGTCGCAATTAGCAAATACGCGTAAGAGAGACAGCAACGCTATTTTACGACTAGATCGTGAATAGCTGGAAGGGCTTAACCATTTTATTGCTTATTTTGCTGTGCGACTAATTTTATGCCAACTGACTAGCAGTGCCAAAGGTATTCTGAGAAATTGTATATTTCTCACCTTGTTCCATCTATTCTCTATACATTCTATGTAGACGTTTTGTAGTAACGTGTTTTCATAAACGCCTTCTTGTTTCTCAATCGTATTTATTTGATACTACCTACTCCTGTGGTTTTACTCGCGTAATGTTTGGATTTATTGGTAGTTTTTTCTCGTATCGTAAAACATCCAGGTAATAATCTATCTCTGTGCCCAATTTCATTCAATTCCGTTCAGCCGTTCAGTACATACTCACAAGCATTTATGATAATAATATATAAATAATATATCCTCACGCCTTCCCACAAGGGTCCCCGAAGGGGTAGGCAGAGGTGTATAGGTAATACCCACACACCCACTTTCCGCCAGAGGTATATTAGGTGCCAACGTGACAGATGGCGAGTCCATCGCCGTTACTCAAGCACGACTATACATACGCCTTTGAATTTCTTCTCAGACGTATGCAGGTTTCCTCTCGATATTTTCCTTCACCGTAAACCTCGTGGTGTGACTAATCACTGTACTTAAGTTCAGAAAAACTCATTGGTACAGTCGGGATTCGAACTTGCGACCTTTGCGTCGCAGGCAGCTGCTCGAACCACTCGGCCACCACGGCTCTTGTTGATTTATCATAATATGAGGTTATTATCTGCGTTTATGGAAAAGTTCGAACTGTTAACTATAGTTTTATATTTAGTATGTGTTCCCTGTTCCCTTTATGTTACGGATTCGATTTGATTTAAAGTACCTACGAAGTATTTTGTATAAATTAGTATACGTCGTCAAGCCCTTCCGTAAGGGTCCCCGAAGGTGTGAAAACACCCTCTACTTGCCATAGATATATTTAAGTGTCAAAGTGACAGATGGCGAGTCCGTAGCTGTTTGCCAAGCACAATTTATACACATGTCTTTGTACTCCTGGTCGAACTTACGCGTGTTGTCTGACGATATTTTCCTGCACATTACAACTCATGCCCGTGCGCGGGCGGGTTCGATTCCCATCGAAACTAAGTATACGAACCGATCACCACGCCAAGTCCCTCAGTAGACCTTTCTTTTATACCATTGCCACATGGGTGGAAAACACCCTTCTTGAAGAACTCCATGCTGTACTCTCCAGAGACGTACAGATCACTTTCGCTTCATCCACATTCATGAATTTGTATCTCTGTCTTCATACATGCTCGCCGGTTTGGAGTACTCATGACGTTCCCATCGTTGAGTGTCCAATCGATTTTGTCTAGATAGTTGAAACGTGGTCATCCCAGTTTTTCTCTCGTTCTCATTGTATATCTGTAGCAAAGCAGTAATACGCAGGTCGACAAACATTCAATCAGTGATTAATTTGTTGCACGCGTCTCGCCAGCCCCTGTGCGTGGACCCGACTCATTATTTTATGTCACGTAGAACATTTGCCTGATGTAAATATACTAGAAGGGACAGTTCTGTTAGTTAAACGGTTTTTGAGTTACAAGATTGAAAATGACGGGAGAACGGTGGAAGTTTAAAGAGAACTGGCGCTCTCTGCCCTGTGACGTATGTAGGTTTCATACGATAGACTTTTAGATGTCATAACTGTAGGGATAGGATGAGCGCGAGATAATTTTATCTTTTCTCGTTCAGGAGAGCCGATATGAGCCGAGAAAACTATCTCTTGGCTTAATATTTATATTTAAGTCGATTAAGAAATTGTATAACTATCAAGTTACTACCAACGAGCATGTATGAAACGACTGATGAATGTGGACGAAGCGAAAGAGGCGTGTAAGTCTAGAGAAAACTGGTGCTCTATACTCTCTGCCTACCCTGTTAGGGACACGGCGTGATCATATGTATGTATGTATATAATGTAACTTTATTATTTAAAAACCCAGAGAAATAAGGACTTTCGACGAAACATAATAAACTAGGTTGGTGGGTCCAGATGCTATTAAAGCGATCTCGAGTTCACAATTTAGTCTCCTTTTGCATGCAACGAAAGCTGGGACCGCTAAATGCGTACCAAGCACGGGACTTAAATTTATAGTCTAATAATAAATTAAATTTGCGGTGTCGCTTCTAGCAGCGTCCGTTTACTTTATTGCTGCGTAACTACGCGAAGGGGTAATTCATTTGTTCGCATTCTAGCGTGAAATACGACAATAATTAATAAACATTGCAACAGGTAGGTTTTAAGTAATTAGAAAATGTTGTTTGTTTCATAATCTCTACTAATTATAGAACTAGTTTCGTGTGTGCTTTTGCCCGCATGGGGAAACTTTATACTATTTTACTAATATTATAAATATGAAAGTTTGTAAGTTTGGATGTTTGCGGTTCTTTCACGGTCAAACGGCTGAACCCATTTGGCTGAAAGTTGACATAGTGATAGCTTATACCTAGGAATAGGACATAGGGTATTATTTTTTCTATAATTTCCAATGCTACTTTTCCGAATTCCACGCGGGCATAAGCTAGTTAAGAATAAATTTAAAGGCATACATATGTATAGAGCCTTGGTGGCCGAGACGTTCGGGTCTCAACTGCACCAATGAGGTTGTCTGTACTTAAGTACAGTGATTAGTCACACCAGGGGCTTCACGGTGAAGGAAAACATCGAGAGCTTGAGCAATGGCGGACGAATAGACTCGGTATTTCGCCACTCGTCACGTTAACACCTAAAATCTATCTCTGGCGGAAGGTGGGTGTGTGGGTACTACTTATACACCTCTGCCTACCTCCTTGAGGAACCTTTTGGGAAGGCGTAAGGATATATAAGTATAGACGTGCATATATGAAACGACCACAATTCATAATTTTTTTTTCCTTTCCCAAGACTTGAGTAAGCACATCTGACTATGAGACTGAGTTGAGTAGGCACGTCTCATCTCCGTTTCCTTATATATTCGATACGATATATTCTTTGGCAATGTTCACTCCTTGCCAATTAGTTGTTCCTGTAACTGAAGCATTAATAATATTGTCGTATGGACCGTAATGACAACGATGTAAAGTTTACATTCTAGTGGCATAATTACATTTGGGACAGACGCATGTGGCTGAAGTTTGCGAAGTGTCCGACCGCAAATTGACCGCATTTTGTAAAACAATCAACACACGAGCGCACTTGTCCAAATTTGTTGGCTGCGGTTGCGTTCAATACACCCTGTACGAAACTTGTTTGTTGTGCTCTGTTCGCGACTGGTCGGTTTGTTTTATTTAATCACCCCTTTATTTGTCGCGTGAGCTGTTCATTAACGTTAATTAAATCACTCCACTGACGACTTTATTAGGAGCAATTTTGGAATTTCGAGTAAGGGGTCGTCGAGGACCAAAGCGAAAAATTGAAATGTTACGAAACAGATAATGCATTTGACTTAGCCATAGCTCGGTGCAGAAAAAATTTAGAAAAGAGACCTTGAGAAGAAATTCAAAGACGCATGTTTTAGAAACAGTGACGGACTCGCCATCTGCCACGTTGGCAACTAAATATATGTGTGGCGAAATGTGGATGGTTCACCTGCGAAAGCTTTTCAAGCCGGCTGGACGGAATTGAATAAAAATGGGACCCGGTGAATGATTTTAGATGGATTACGTACAGGACATGTTTTGTGTAAAAACATGTGTTGAGAAAATAAACGTGTTATAAAATTTTACAGTGGCAAATATATATACATATATATATGTATATATATATATATATATATATATGTTCGACTACGAAACTTGAGGTCGCGGGCGCGATTCCCGCTGAGGGATTCTTTTGATCACGAGTATTTGGACGTGTATATGTCTATATAAGTAAACTAGCTGTCCCGCGCAGCTTCGTCCGTGTGAAAAAGTAAAACTTCCTGAAACACGATCGCAGATCTATCGGGTCCAATTGTGATGCAAGCTGTCTTATCTTTTAAGTCGGATCAAACTGCACACGGTGTGCAAATTTGATTGAATTCGGTTAAGTAGCTCAGGAGCCCATCGCGGACAAACAACGTGACGCGTAATTTATATATATTTAAGATAAATCGTTGTCCAGTTACCATAATACGAGCTTCTCTTAATTTGGGTCATGTCAATTTGTAGGGAATAGTCCCAGGTATTTATTTATTTATATAAATATATCTGAATAAAATACTTTACGACTATGTAATCTGGAATACTGACGAGGATATTGTGAAGCAGAGTCCGGTAGCGCACCGGTGGAACGATGGCTGACCTAAGCCCGCTATCCCCCATAAAAGGGTAATGTAATAAAATCTTTGAAATTTTAAAACGCACCCATAAAGCTAAGACGATACACGCTGCGGATGCCGATAGTAAAACCCTGTACGTCCGATATCGTGGATTCCGGCGGATCCTATCAAAAGTTTTATTGTCGCGAATCTTTTGTCCCCCTCGCACTAACTCGGTTATAAAGAGATGGCGCTAGAGCAGTATGATGTTTTTCAAGAATTCATTGTCGTTGTAGTTTTATGGTCTTTGTGAGGATCGCATATTTTTATTGCGTCTTGTAAATTGAAAAGCTCCTGCGAGCCTTTCAGTAACGATTTCTGGGTAGTTGTCCTATATATGTACTATATAAGCTGTCGAAGCTCTGGTAGGCGAGTGGTCATGTCGGCGAACCTAAAGGTCACCAGTTTCATTCTTAGCCCAGATGTGAATATTCATGATAAATGTTCATACATCGTCGCCGCATATGTATGTAGAGACTGATGAATATGGTAGAAGTGAAAGAAAACTGGTGCTCTGCAATTCCGGTTAGAGACTGCGTTTATGTATATATATTACATATGATCTCTGCTTATACGACATGATAGCTTCCTTTGAAACATATTAGAAGGAAAGGGAAGAGAGGAAGAGGAAGATCAAGATTAACATACATGGGTCAGATAAAAAAAATGTCTCTCATGACGTATAAGGAGGTCAAGGAGGTTGCGCTGGACAGAAGCGAATGGAGTCCCCACTGCATCAGAGACGCCGACAAGAGCCCAGCTCTTAAAATTGTGATGATGATCTCTGCTTACCACTCAATCGGAGCGATGATATGTATGTATAAAAATGTATAATGTTATAAAAACAAAACCTAGGAAGAAAACTGCACAAGTCCAAAAAGGTAATGAAAAACGCTGCACCTGCATATACGTGCAATTCCTGAAAGTGAACTCTCGTAAATATATTCTGAGCTATAAAATGCAGTATTCGGTTTTAAGGTTCTTACACCGGGCGTAATTTAAGCCGGCATTACCTGCATACGTTGATTCCGTTCTCTGCACTTTTCCCCTGACAGTTACGGTTTTATATACCTACTTGTCACTGAATGAATTGGATGTGATCATCGAACGAATATTTACGTAGCATTTTATATATAAACTGTGGTGGCCAGTGAATTTCTTCGCAAGTTTCGCAGCAAGTTCGAATTCCGAATGTACCTACCAATAAGTTTTTCTGAACTTAAGTACAGTGATTAATGACACCAAGAGCTTCACGGTGAAGGAAAACATCGAGAGAAAAACTGCATACGATTGAGAAGAAATTCAAAGGCGTATGTGTAGACGTGCTTGAGTTACGGTGATGGACTCGCCAACTGTCACGTTAGCACCTAAAATATATCTCGGGCGGATAGTGGGTGTGTAGATGCTATCTGCCTTCCCCATCGGAGTCTCTTGTGGGAAGGCGAGAGGATATCTATACTAATACATGTTATAAAGAGGAAAGATTTTTATGTTTGTAAGGAATTGGCTCAAAAAGTACTAAACCGATTTTAAAAATTCTTTCACCATTTTAATGCTACATTGTAACTGATTAATATAGGCTATTTTAATTTCAAGAAAAGAAAATTATTATGCCAAAATGCTTAAAAAATAAATGTCCACCCGTGCGAAGCCGGGACGGGCCGCTAGTTATATTTTATAGTTCTTTCACTAGAATGTTTCTGAGTCGGATACGCAAAGGCGTTATCTTCAGTGATTAGCTACCACGATTTTTTGGTGAAGGAAAACATGGAGAGGAAACGTTTGAGTAAAATTTCAGAGATGTATGTATAGGCGTGCTTGAGTAACGGTGACGACCTCGCCAGCTGTCACAAATACAGTATAAACAGACGTGAAGATAATAAGGGGAAATTAGTCTTCCTTTTGCCAGGATAACAACACCTTATTAAGTTCTGGAAAGGTTACTTAATCACCGAAGAAACACAACACTACCCTGAAGCTGTGTCATTAGACTGCGATCTCCTGTAAGGTGAACAGTACCCCAATCGGATAAGTTTAATTTCGAACCTCCTGTTGTGCCCTGTCTCTATTTAAATATCCATGTTTCTTATTACTTATCTATCAGCAGACTGATAAAGGTGAAACAAACATTTCAATAGCACTTTAATAGAATTGTTTAAATATATATATATTATATCCCCACGCCTTCCCACAAGGGTCCGTGAACGGGTAGGGAAGGTACAGGAAGTATCAACACACCCGCTTTCCGTTAGAAATATATCGCCGCCGTTACTCAAGCACGACTATACGAACTTAGAACTTCTTCTCAAACGTATGCAGGTTTCCTCACGATGTTTTCCTTCACCGTAAAGCTCGCGGTGTGAGAAAAACTCATTGGTACAGTCGGGATTCGAGCTTGCAATCTTTTGCAGGCAACAACTCGAACTACTGGACCACGGCTTAAATTTACGGCTAAATCGGCCTTAAATCTCAGGGCCGGATAGGCCGGATAAATTGATCGCACCAGTCTCCGTTCCCCTGAATATTCCAGCTACCAAATGCTCCGCTTGGAGTCGAGGCACTTTAATTAAACTAAGGTGTACGTCACGAACGTTAAATGTAGACGGAGTCGGCCATTGTAAATTCCACTAGCGTTTCAGTTTCATGGCTTTAGTTAGAAAACGCCGTCAGACTTTTATGGGCAGTTTCGGTTCAGACGTTTTGTTATATTACCAATGCTTTTAAGGTGCTGCGCCTTGCTCCGGTAAACATATGTTCACTTTACGAGCCACTAGTTTATGGAAAATGTAGTAACGCTTCGGACGTTACCTCTTATGCGCGCTATGTGCTATTTGTCTTACGAACGACAGATGCGCGTATTGTCGCCTGTCGCTGTCAACGCGCCGCCTCTTAGCTCCCCCATTGTTCTGCACTCAAGTTGAATTAAATAGAACGGTATTGTCGTCGCCAAACATTAAATAGTAATAATAAAGCTTACATCTAACAATACTAAGTCGATTTTTGCTTATTTGAGACTGTGGAGCTATTATAACGGATGAGGTTGAAGCGAAAGAGGTCTGTAAGTCTAGAGTGAACTACTTTCTCTGCGTACCCCGTGAGGGACTGGGCATGTTTATCATGCCCATAATGAAATTTATAGTTGCAATGATGTGTGTATCGCCAAAGATGTTTTTATTCTCTAAACACTCATCTAGAGCCGTGGTGTTCGAGTGGTT